>KL290694.1:0-10101 GCA_000699545.1 Podiceps cristatus
GGCGGGCAGGGTGTGCAGTAGCTTGCAGGAGGGATGCAGGATCTGGCTTTCCCTGGTTTAACTTGCATTCTCTATCCCTCCCTTTATTTCTGCTGAGCCCTTCCCCACTCTCTCCCTTCGGTGATGGAGACAGCATCCGGTAAGGACATGGCCACAGGGAAGGCGCCAGGGACAACATGTCTTTTGAGATGCACTGTCCCTCTTTTTTTTTTTTTTTTTTTTTTTTTTCCTTTTTTTGGTCATGGGGGGTTTTTTTTTGGTCTGCTTTCAGTAAAAGCCTGGGGAAGCAGCTCCTGGGTGTTGTGGGCTGCAGCTCAGGTGGGGGATGTTGGAGCAGGCTTCTGGGCTTGCACCTCGCCTGCACAGCCAGCTTGTGCCCTGTGGCTGTTCCCAGGGCTGGTGGTAGGGGACCTGGCCCTGGTGACTGTTCTGGCATTTCCCCATCTGCCTGCAGACTGGGAGCGATGGAGCTGTCACTGGGCTCCTGCTGGAGATCCCACGTGCGGCTAGAAGTTTTCCACCCTTGTCAAGACTTGATTATGTGCTCTCCTTTCTACCAAAATGCCGAACAGCAGCTAAATATAGGATGTAACAGCGTTGATTATGGCTTTTCTAATTGAGCTTTACACTCCATCAGGGATCTTTACTAATGGGATCTGGCATCCTTGATAACGCCTGGCTGCAGAGCCTGCGTGCGTGGGGAGCACGCGTGGACGGAGCGTGACTTCCCAGGGGCAGATGTCGCATCCCGGCTGACGGTTGCGGCTGAGGCCTCTGGAGTCATCCACGGGCTGGTAGGTCCATGGAGCCCGAGTGCACTTGGGAATTCGAGTTCAGATTTTGATCTGAACAGGTTTCTAGTTGCTTTGCTCTTTCTGATGTAAATCATTGTCTGCAGCTACGCAACTTAAAAATTGCTCCTCTGAGGGTGTGAGTGCTTCCCTTTTTACCCGGTGTGATTTGTGTGAGTGGCACTGTAGGCACAAAGGGATGTTAGCACTTAAAATGCTAATGCTGTTCTGCAGGTGATGGAGCAATACGCAGGTGCGTTTAAAAGCACTGAGATTTACATGCAAGAAAAAAGGAATGTTTTGAACTCCGGCAGAGCCCTGGACTCATTTATGTGGCACAGCAATGCGTTAAGTTACATCCCTGTTGTCTTGTGCTGGTGAAATGTGTTACAATGAGAGGTACGTATGTTTTACTGAAATAGAAACAACTCAGGATGCTAATTCTGGCTCTGTATCACCTGGGGTAGCTTGTTTTTGCATCGATGCGAGTGAAGCATGGGGCTTGGAGGGGGCAGGATGGTGCTGTGTGCCCGAGGTGGCTGCGGTGGTGCCGTCCCTGCAGCCATCCCCATCCCCAGAGCACTTGGTGACGGCTCTGTGGAGCAGAGCAGCATCCCCTCGGAATCAAGGGCTGATGCAATTGATGCAGAAATTCATACATTTCTGAACTTAAATGTCCAAATGTGGTCCCCATCCCTGCCCCGATGGATGCAGGGGCCTGGGTGAGGGCAGGGGCTGCCCAGCTCTGGCCCTGTGCACCTGACGCGTTACCGTCCCGCGGGAGATGGCTGCACAGCCCTGGCACTCGGCCCCGGCCCTGTGTCGCGGCTCGCCCGTCAATTACATCACATGCCGACCAGTCGGGAACTGCTGTTACATTTGTAAAGGGAGTGAAAAACGATCATAATAAACGTAGCGGTGACAGGCAGCCGCCGAGGGTCAGGAGCTTTTGCATGATAGACTATCCCTGTGTGACCTCGAGGACTGGCTTGGTGGAAATAAGATAAAATTTAGTGCTGTAACGTGGAGGGAGGCAGAGAGCTCTCCCTGCCAGCAGCTCAGCTCTGCATGGTGCTCTGGGATAGGTGGAGGATGGTGGGTCTGAGATGGAGGGAGAGCAGGCGAGGGGTGTGGAAACAACGCTGAGGAACGAAAGCTCATTTTGTGAGAGGAGGCTGAAAGAACTTGCCTTAATCAGCCTAGAAAAATGCAGGCTGAAAGCAGCTGTGACCGCGGTATAATGGAAATTAATCATGGGAGCAAACACCAGAGAGGGGCAATAATTATTTAAGCTGAAGTTTAATACTGGCACAAGAACAAGTGAGCATAAAGCAGCTAAGAATTGAATTGTGGATGGAAATTTGAAGGTTTTGTACTGTTCAGTGTGAGATTTGGGAACAGCCTCGTGTGAGGAGGGGCCCTCGGGATGTTCTGGGGGGCTCAGTCAGGCTCGTGCAGAGGCTCCGAGACAGTGGGGATGGGGCTGGACAGCCTCAGGGTGATCCCAGCCCACAGCGATCCCGGGGTGATGCCGGCACAGGACGATCCTGCTGCATCTCCTCGCACCACAGCGGTGCTGGACATCCATTCCTTTATAGCATGGTTCTGGGATCTTTGCAGCATGGCCTTGCGACAGTGTCACCCTGAGGACGGCACCTGAGGACCATCCCTTGAGGGATGCTGCAGGGTGAAGCAGGAGAAAGGGGACCTGCTCCCGTGCCCCACTGCAAGGCTTGGCGTACTGTGGGGTTCTGGAGGAGGAGGAGGCTCGTGCTTGCGCTGCCAGCACGTTGGTGAGCATCTTGGTCACCCCTGCAGCTTTTGACCCTTGTCATTGGATTCGGTTGGGTTGACCGTATCAAGACCTTGAACGTGAGTTTCGACATGCTGCATGTCACCTTCGTGACCTCTGTAGCGCCTGCTGGACCTTACCTGTAGCACATGTCCCTGGGACCCCTGGGTGACCTGGTTTCCACCACAAAAAGCATTCTGCTGTCTCAGACAGTGCTGGTTGCTAAGTGGGGTTTTTCTCTCTCTTAAAGGGAATTTGTGTCACTTCAGGCTTGAACCCTCTGCTTTGTTTATTTGCTGAATTCTGATTTTCTGTGAGTTTTGAGGTGGGGTGGGTGCTAGAATGCTTCATGTGCCGTTTATGCTGATGGTGGCTTGCAGCTCGAGATGCAAATCCTAATTAAAGTACGCTGGTGAAGGGAGAAGGCTTTACTGAAATGGCAGCAGCTTTGCAAATGAAGGGTGCAGTTTGGTGTTGGGAAGGACCGTGTGTTCTCAGTGCAGTTGCAGCGTTGCGCGTTACAGAAGGGTCCTGGCTTGAAGAAGCCATTCCACCTACTGAAAGCCCATTGCTTTCTCAC
Organism: Podiceps cristatus; assembly: GCA_000699545.1. NCBI lineage: Eukaryota > Metazoa > Chordata > Aves > Podicipediformes > Podicipedidae > Podiceps > Podiceps cristatus. Next base: position 3,164 of record KL290694.1, read on the forward strand.
CTCAAGGTCTCTGGACAGAAAGTTGCAGCGACCGCTCCTGGGGAAGTCCCGAACGCTGCCCAGCATCCCGCAGTCTCCGGTCCTGAGCAGGCTTCCTCTCCTCGACTCCGCGACGTACAGCGAGGAGATGCCGGAGCAGAAACCCTACAAGAAACACTTGGCCTCCGACCACCAGAAAGGCTGCACGGTCCCTTCGACGGGTGAGTGGGGCGGCGCTGGGGCGAGCTTCCACCCCTTTCTGCCTGGGGGCCTGCAGAATCCTAGCAAACCGTACCTGCTTCTCCAGGGGCACAAATAACAAAATAAATCCAACTCTAGTCTGTGTGGGGTTTATCCTGCTTTGAACTTCTTGATGAGGTTTGGGGGGTTTTTTTATCCCTTTCTCAGCCTTTTTTTCAGCCTGTTGCTTAAACCTCCCCATCTTTCATGTTACGCTGATGAAAAAGCGGAGTTGGTTTGTGAAAGCCACCCGATGCAGGGAAGTGATGCTCAGAGCCTCCTGTCTCTGGGTGAGCTGCATCTCCTGGCCACCTGTGCTGGGGTGAGCTGCTGCCTCAGTGGCTCTCTGGCCTCTGCAACAGGCCAAACTGACTCTTTTCTATGGCGTGAAGTGACTTCAGGGCACTCGTTGCTAGTCTCCATCGGGAGCAGTGGCAGAAAGCGGCACTGCTGTGCTCTTCCCACGGTCCTGGCCTGGGGTGGGGATTTGCTGTAGCAAATGTTCCTCAGTTTTTATCGTGTTCTTCTAGTGCTGATCCTGATGAAATACTAATATGGTTGAGCCAGCTGCGCTGAACAAATCTATTGGCAAAACTGATGATGGCCAAAGTGTTTCAGTGCTTTTGGTGCCAGCGGAATTGCGCCAGGGCCATAAAAATGATGGGGAAAGGGATTAGCACTGAAACAAAGATAAGGCCTGCAAGCCAGGGCTGACAATCCAGCACTAAATAAAATCCTTATAAAACAGCTCCTTTCCAACAGCACCCTTGGATTTTTTTATTTTTATGTTTTTTACATCTAACCTTCCCGCAGTCAGACCGCTGAGCTACCAGTGGAGCAGCTGTCCAAACCCTGGATTAATTTGAAGGCTCTGCAGGCTGAGTTTCCTTTCCTGGTGCTACTAATTCTCCCCAAAGTTGTGAAGAGAGGATCTTGGCACATCGCTGAGCCCATCCTGCTGTGCTCGAGGCAGTGATGCTCCCGGGTGTGCTGCAGCACCGAGCCACTGCTCTCCGCTGCGTGTGGCACCCGTTGGTTTTTCTTTCAGCCCATCAAATTGTTGGAGCGGTTCTTGGTGTGGGAGGAAAGCTTCTGTAGCTGACTCCTGGGGACCTGAGGGATTGGGACACTTGTGAGTAGGTAGGTAACTGCAGGCAACTCCATTGCTTGGAATCCAAGATGGCTTGTGAGGTTCTGCGAGCCCCCAGGATTTCCTGGGTTGTGGCTTGCAAGGGCAGACCTGAACGAACAGTGGAGGTTTGCCTCCTGGTAGAGGGTAAAGCAAAGTGCTTGGCAGGACTTGTGCCTGAGGGAGCACCCACTGTGAAGGACAGGCACCCAGAGCACCCTTCAGCACCTGGCAGGTCCTTGGGGGGTTGTGCTGGTGCTTCCAGTGAGCTGTGCTGGAGGTGGAGGGAGGGAGCGGGAGGCTGCTGTGAGGCCGGGGGATGAAGTCCCAGCGTGAGTCAGAGACACTGCAAACCTCATCACCTTCTGCTGCGAACACCTCCTCTCGTGACTGCGGAGGTGCTTGTGTACCACGGGACAGCCGCCCTAGAGCAGACCCTGTGCCCATCCCCCCTGCATAGCGGGCGTAAGGAAGAGCCCTGGTTGCGCGTAGCAAGTGTTGAGGATGTTGCTTTATTCATGGCTGGAAGGTGCTTAGGATGCTGAGAAGAGGAAGAGTATGAAAACCCTCGTAGGTTGGAAGGCTCCCTGCACAGCCAGAGCCTTGGATGAATGAATGAGGTGCTGTTTTCTGTCCAGATCTTCCCAGGTTCTTGTCTTGGCTCCTTGGTACTCAGTTAGGAATTGCTAATTAGCTACTCATTAAGGCTATCAGCATGCTATCATGGAGGGTAAAAACCCCTCAAAGATGCTTTTCTTGGCGTTGCCTGGTTATTGTAGCAGTCCCACGCAGTCTGGATGAGTTGGGTGGTATTTACCTACAATGCGCAGCCCTAAATTCATCTGAGCCCTGTGACAGCAAGCGACAGCCTCGACCAGAGCAGGAGCTCTGGCCCAACTCGCAGGCGGCAGCAGCCTGCTAGCGGGGGGCAGATCTGGGCAGCGGGACCAAAGCGGAGCAGCGTGTGGTGCGGGAGGTTAGCGAGCTCCCAATGGGCTGACGAGGAAAGCGGGGTTCACACGAGCATTTCTGAACGAGAGCTGGGCTGCAGAGTATCACGAGGGAGAGAAGATCCTTTCCTTAAAGAATTTGTGGATTTGCTTTGAGCAGGTGCCACCGCTCCCTGTTCGAGGGGTGACATGTGGCCAAAGCCGCCTCAGGCAGAGCCTTGCCCTCAGGGGAGCTCGGCTTCGGCAGGAGCGGAGCCGTTCGTGGGAGAGGTGGAAGGGTCGTCTTCAGTGAGAGTTTGCCACTCAGGGGGGAACAAACTGAGCTCCCCGCTGCCCTTGGGGCCACAAGCAGAGGAGCCAGCAGGCGAGGTGGGAGAAGCTGTCTCCTCCTGCATGGATGAGATGTGACATCCTCGCCTGACCCCAGGGACGGCTTCCCCAGCCTTTCGCTCTGTGTCCTGCAGTTGCAGCGTGGCAGTGCCGGGGGAGGCGAGAGCCCTGGCGCTTTGTGGGAGGCTGCAGGCAGTTGTCCCACTGTGGCACCACGTCACCTGTGTGGGTCCCTGTGTGGGCACCGAGGCGCCTGGCTGGGATCTGGAGCCAGGAGATCTGAGCCTGTGGCTGATGAGCCTGCCAAACCCTCTCCTCTCAAAACCAGCTTTCCTTCTCACTTAGCGAGCCTGGTAGCTGGCTGGGACAGTGAGCAGGTCTAGGCCTCCTGTTGGTCTGGCTTTGTTATTCCTTTTCAAGAAACCTGCGACAAGCAGTGGCGTGGGCAGCTGGGACGGGTGCCGAGCTCTGTCTCCATCCTGCACCCCCTCACCCGGACCGGCGCTCCTGGGTTAACCCAAAACTCCTGATGGCCATGAGCCTATGATGGAGCGAGGGGGAGACAAGAGCAAGCAGGGCTTGGTCAAATGGGGCAGGGGCAGCTCTTGCCTTCTCCAAACCATTACCCATTTGCTGTCATGTTTTAGAGTGCTGGGAGGTTTCACACGCGCTGGCAGCAGAGAGAAATGAGCTGCCTTTCGCTTGTTCTTCCTTCTTCTGTGCCCCTGTCAAGTTTTCGGGGTGAGACTGAGAAACGCTTTCTTTTTGCACCCTTCTCTTCCTCCTGCAGCACGCAGGGGCTGCTCAGCCTTTGGGCACCCACAGCTCTCACCTGTCAGCCGTGCATGTGTTTTGCATGCCTGACCCCTTGGCGTTCCCTCTGCCGTGCACCTGGAAGGAGCAGACCATGCTGGAGCTCTTTGCTGCCTCCTCTCTGCCTTGTCTGTTGTGCAAGGTGCTGAGCTCTTCAGGAAGCAGCCCCGCACCTCCCTGTGAAGCTGGGAAGAAGCTAACTGGTGGCACGGCTGGTGTGAGCTTGTCAGGAATTACGCCCATGGGAGGAAAAGAAAGAGGCTGAAAGGAAGAGGCTGGATGTGAGCTTAAATCAGGACTCTGGAATTTATTTTCCTAATACTCACAGAGATGTTTGGGTGGCCTCCCACAATGTCTGGATGAGCGTCAGTCTTCCATCTCCGTTGGACTTGGCATGGGCATACAGCTGCCTCCTGAGGAGGCTTTGCTCGGGAAGATGCCCACCCTGGGCTTTCAGCTGGGTGGTGGGGCTGGTTCCTGCGCTCTTTTCTGCAATGACGTGCCGTTGGGTAAGGAAGACTCCTGCCTCTGGGACGTCAGCCGGTGTCTGGGCGATGTGCCTCCCCCTGTGTGAGCGGGGAACAGAAGGGCCCATGCATTGATGTTGGTGCTGAGGAGACCTTGGTGTTGTCCGTGCTGAGAGAAGAGGTGTGGGAGAGGCAGCAGGTCTCTGTCCTTGCTGCCCCTCCGTCCTTTGGTCCGTGTCCTTCTCAACACTTCAGACTCAGAAAGAAGAAAGATTTTGAAGCAATCGTTATTGCCAAGCCCAAGAAGATGCTTAATATTTTTAGAGGTGCTACTGCTGCCAGGCGTAGCTCGGGATGGTAGAGAGGTGACCAGCTTCAAGGCAGAGGAGCATGAAGATGGTTGGACTCCAGCCTCTGGCCTTGCTCCTGTTCCTGGTGTTTCTTCTCCAGGCACTTCTCGCTCTTTCCCCTCTGACCTCTCCAGGCTCTGGGCTTGATCGCTGACTTTGGTAAAAACCAGGAACAAGCTCCTTCAGCACACAGAAAAAGCTTGTTGGGGTGGACAAGGTCCTGTCTCCCCATTCCCAGGGAGGAGGGACCGTGGACCTTCTGCCCAAGGAAGGGAGAGGGCCGGAGGGGAGCAGCGTGGCTGCCAGCCCTGCTCCCGGCTGCGCTGGAGCATGCAGCTGCCTGTTAGCCCCTCGGGGAGAGCAGAGACTGAACAGCAGAATCGGTGGGAAACCGGGATCGGTGAGACCAGCCTCTTGGTTTGTGGGGCTTGAACACCAGCTCCTTCATCCTCAGGAGAGGTGTCCCACGCGGAGTGGCTGTTCCTTCCCTTGTGCCCTGGCATCTGGGCTTTGTGCAGCCTGCAGCCTCAGCCCTCCCTTGCCCAGGGCGGCGAAGTGGTGGCGGCTGTGTCTGGACGTACCGTGGAGCTGGGCAGGGACGGCCTTGGGGAGGGAGGGTGGTATAGGGGGGGCTGAGACACGGGCACTGGGGCCGGTTCCTCCCTCCACGCGTGCTGTCGCTGCGTGTTGGGTGCCGTGTCGCGGCGTTGCCTGCTGCGTCCCCGCAGCGATGCTGTCTCGCGGTGGCATTCTGGATCTGGGCTCCGATTGACGTGTTTGTGCGTTGAATAATCACAGCTTTCAAACAGCAGTTCCTGTGTTGTATGCGTTGACATTTGGAGAGGAGCAGCAGCAGCTTATTAAATTGAAAGTAGGGGAGGAAAAAGGAAAGACGCGATGCTAGGTAGTGCCGTGCTCCCAGTTGCCTCTTTGTTAGCGTTTTTAAGCTCTCTGCCTTTCTCTTCTTTCCTCTTGCCCTCTCAGTTCTGCTGGTTTCGGTTTGGTGCCTTCAGACCCACTGGCAGGACGCTGCATGCGGTGAACTGTCTTTACACCTTAAAAAGCTCGGGGAGCTGAGACACAGAAGAACGGAGCGACGGGCCGCTGCTCTGAGGCTGCAGCATCCAGCCGGTCTCATCATATTCAAAGTAAAACCCACAGCCATGCTGGGTGAACTGGACTTCACTTGCTGGTTTGTGGCTGGTTTTTGCCTCAGGGCCTTCATCTGCTTTCAGCTTGGCAAGTCTTTTGCTCCTCAGCCCTGGCGTAGCAGGGTCATGGTCATTCCTGCCCGAAGATGCCGGGTTTTTCAGAAACCACAGACAAATGATTTTGCCTGGGGAAGAGGCTGCCGGAGGAGGAGAGTTTCTGAAGGCAATCGTGTGAGATGCCCTTTTGGGCTGTGATGGTTAATAATTGATCATTTTTACAAGAATTGGGCAAGAGAGTTTTATTGTTTATTTGTTACGGCTTTTGAGCAGTGACTTTGGCTCGGGGGTGGGAGGCAGGGCAAGCTCCAGATGTAAAGACGAGATTGGCAACAAAAAGCATCCAAGCTCCTGGGGAAAGCGCAGAGCGGCGATATCATGGAGACATTTCCCATTGTGTTTTGTTTTTTTCCCTTCTGTTGCAACGAAATATGGCCAGCGCTATCCCGGGAGCGCCGGCTCTGCGTGATGCCGGCCGTCCTCTGCCGCCGCTGCTTTCTCGGCATCAATGAGGTTTTGTCTGCGGGCGCTGCAGCCCTGCAGCGCTGGGTCAGATGGTGCTGCTGGCCCCGGGCCGCGCGGAGCTTGAGGAGACGGGAGGTCTGCTTTCTGTCCTCGCTTTGGCTGTTGATTTGCTCTTGGCTGTGCCATAAAGAGTTTTCTGGAGGAGGAGCTGGCAGTAAATCCTTTTGTAATTCACAACATTTGTGGTGCCTCAGTTTCCCGTTCACAGAACAAGATTTATTGTCCTTACCAAGTGCAGAGCATGTGAATACTTGCAGGAGAGAAGTTTGGTACAGGCATGTAGCATTAATGCCAGCAGCAAGAACTGTGTACAGTTCTGACTATAGGATTTTTATTCCTTAAAAAAAACCCCAAAAAACAACCAAACCCAAAACCCAAACCATTTTCTTTTAATGTGGAATGTCTTATTGGACTTTGGGTGATGAAGAATGAGTGACATTTTTTATCTCTTTCTAAATGAGCCTTTTAAATGGGATAACCCTATTAGAGTTAAATAGCAGGAAGTTTTTAAGTATTAGGATTTCGGTCTGCTGATTATTCTGAGTAAGAATATTATACTGTCTGGAGTGTCTGACTCTGGCCATGTCTTCGTTGTGCTCAATTGTATTTAAGAATTCCTGCCAGGAGGAGGCTGGGGGTACATGGGGCTGGACGGGGGGGAGCAGGGGCTGTTGCCTGGGGTGAGTTCTGCAGCAGCTGTACCCCAGGGTGTGCTGGTGGGTGTGGGGTGGGCAGACGGGGGGTCCGGGCAGCCCCACTGGTGGGATAAGACGGTCTCTGATGGGGTGGCACCTCCTTCTGCTCCCCAGGGGAAGCCTGGCGACTGGAAGACGACTGTGCTGACCCCCCTGGGGACCCCCAGCTCGGCACGGCGGTGGAGGATGCTCCCTTCAGCTACTTCCGCACCCGCTCCTTCTACATGAGGAAGAGCCTGTCGGGGGACAACC
>KL290695.1:0-14986 GCA_000699545.1 Podiceps cristatus
CGCGCTGCGAGCTTTCCAGGCCGCCATAAGGAGCAGCCCCGCGGGCGCGAAGAGCCAGGCCGTGAAGGTACCGGGGCCGGGGCGCGGCGGGGCCGAGGGAGCGCTGAGTGACCTTACCCAGAGATCTCGTTGGTGCCCCGGTGCCGCTAACGGGCCGTACGGCAACGGGGCGGGTTTTCTGCTCGGGTTTGCATTCACCTCTTCCTTCTCGCTCCTGAAACCAGAGGTGAAAACGTTCATCCGCTTGGTTACGGAAAGGAGCCAGCTGTCAGCGGAGCCCCTGCCCGCTGCCCGTGCTTTGTCCAACACGAGTCTGGGGGTGTCTCCAGCTTTGCGGGTTCTCACGTTACTCTCCTTTCCTTGCCTTTGCAGGAGCAGGCCCAGGGAACCATGCTTAAAGTCCTCACGTCATTTAAAAGCAGTGAAATCGAGCAAGCGGTGAATTCCTTAGACAGAAATGGCGTTGACTTGTTAATGAAGTACATTTATAAAGGATTTGAAAAGCCAACAGAAAATAGCAGTGCAATATTACTTCAGTGGCATGAAAAGGTACGTGTTGAGTGCTCTTGGCTCAGCCACGCTCCACAGGGTCCTTCGAGAGAAGCAGGTGATGGCGGGGGGCTCTTCCCGAGGAGCACAGTAACTGTCGTTGCGTTTTATCTTCTGTCTCTTTGAGCTTGGGCCGCTTAAGGCTTTGCCTGCATTTCAAAGCTTACCCTCAGCCAGAGGGAGAGGCGAAACTTGGGGCAGGGCAGTGTCTACTGCAGGAAGCGCTGCGCCTTCTCCTGTGCTGAGGGAGCACAGTGGCCCCACCGAGGAGAAAGCTGGGTGCGGGGATGTGGCGGTTTGAGCGGTGCAGCTGGCAGCATTCGGCTGGGGAGCGCTCAGGTCTGGCGGTTTTCATCTGCGGAGTGCTGTTAGCCGCGTACGCATCACAGCTTGGAAACAGGGTTTAGCAAACCTCTGGTTTGCACAGGAGAGGCCTTAGAGATTGGCAGGAAGATCCCACTGGGATCTGGAGTGAAATGACCGTTGGGGTAGGCTGGGTTCCTCAGCCGACCACTGGCCGTTCCCTCTCTGAGGGAGGAGGAGAAGCAGCTGCTCGCTGCCCCCAGGCAGGAGTCCCAGTGAAATCCTCCCCAGCTGCAGCACTGGCTGTCCGTGCTCCTCCGAGGAAACGCTGCAGCTCCCCGAACACTGGCACCGGGGCAGTGCCACCTGCTACCAGTGCTGGTGGTGCTCTCACAAAGTGCAGCTTCTCTTCCCGTGATACGCAAAGACAGAACTTGTATGGAGAGACGCCAGCTATTAGCAGCTGTCACCAGCTTTGCAGAAGTTTGACGGGAGTTGCAGAGAGTTTCTCAGGACAGCAAAGAACATATTTCTGCTTGGCTGCTTTTTTTTGCCCTTTTTTTTGTTTGTTTTCTTCTTTCTCTCTCCTGTTGTTGTTTTTGCTGGAACCTGTTTTCAGGTAACCATGGGTGGGTGCTCCCAGCGTGTCGCATCACACGCCACCACCCTGACTGGAAGGGTGACAGTGCTTGGAGCATGTAGGCACATGTAAAGCAAATCATCCTGTGTTTTGAAAGGAGCAGGGCAGGTCTGAAGTAGGCCGGCAGGGTTTAAAGCCTTGCTCATGTGCTGCTTTTTGGCATTACCGGTGGGCGTGTGGCTTGCTCAGAGATGAGCCAGCTGCTGAGCGGTCGTACCAGTCTGTCCTCTGGAAAAGGCCTGGCTGTCGTCCCCAGGTATGTTGGGTCTGGTGACGTGGGAACGTTTACCTGCGTGCAGGTTCTGCTCCGGGTGGACGCTTTGCGTTCATGTTTCTCAGTGACAGGGAGGTGTCTCATACTCTTGGTCGTCGTTCACATTTCGTACGCTGTGCCACCCCACTGGCTGTGTTTGAACTATGTATGTCTGCAAAGTAAACACGCCTTGCTTTAAGCTGTCAGCTTTGATGTTTATTTTTTCATAATCACATCCATCTTCTTCTAGACTTTAGAAGGATGTTATTTACAGTGAGGGACGCAGATGAAAGTGAAATGAGGCCTTTCCTCCTTTCCCCTTCAGGGGTACGGGTTCATCACAGAGTACGTTTATAGAACACCGCTATATATGTACTGCAGTAAGTTGAGTCAAAGATCACTCTCCTCCATATTTACAGAGGGAAGCGAGGCACAGGCTTCCCAAGATCAGAACAAGCGAGGATCTGAGTTCAGCCTTTTAACTGTCGGCCAAAATCACTAGAGAACACCCCGCAAAGAGGAGTTAGTGTGCGAATGCAGAACTTGTCACTGCAGGAGGGCAAAGGCACCTGCTAGAGAAAACAAGCAGATTTTTCTCAATTAACTGTTTTAGAGAAAAAAAGGGTAGCATGAGGTGGAACAGCCCAAGCTGCCCATGTGTGAAAAGTAAGTTTCTGGAGTAGAGCCATATGCTCTTCTGTTACTGAACACTTAACTCTTTCTTCTTTTAAGATGCCTCTTGCATGCAACGTGGAGGGTGGCTCGCGTGACGCAGTGACTCTGTGTAACACCTCTCTCCTTTTCCCATCCCTGCAGGCATTAGCAGTAGGCGGACTAGGTTCCATAGTAAGAGTTCTTACAGCAAGAAAGACTGTTTAAGAGACTATTAACTTGAACCAAGACGTCGATGAGTTTTGGACTCAGAAGAAGGAATCGGCTGAAATGACACTGGTCCCTCTTTATTAGAGATTGCAATCTACTGAAGTACTATGGAAACCTCCGCTGGGAATGCTAACTTAAAGGTGGGGGAGGAGCAATGGTATTCCTGCGTATTCTGACTATCAAATACAGGAGCCGAGACATTCTCCCGCTCCCTTCTTTAAAAGGCAGAGAGAAGGCACACTCCTGCCTCCTGTTACTGTAAGTGAACAGGTATTTTCAGATGCTGCTTTATCGAAGTGCGGTGATAAAGGTCCCTGCTTACTGAAGAGGTAGCTACATCCTCGGCAGATGCGGATCCTGACAGCTTACGGGTGGGAGAATGGTTTATTAGAAGGGCGGGTTTGTACATATGGTTGAAGGACTAAAGGGACTGCGGGGTTGGTTTCATTGTAAAGTGCCTGCTGCATCAATAAAGTTCTTGGATCATGAGTTAATTTGTTTAAGTCAGACACGTACTGAAAAGCAGGCCAGCAACATTCCAGTTCTAAGTGTCCATCATTGCATGAATGCTCTTAACTTCAACTATTTGTCCTCAAATCCAGCTCAGCTGCTCCAGTCAAGGCTTCTAAGATGCAGCGAATATAATACATAATCATCCATGGTTTGATTTTTGTATTTTTGTCCATCCTAGAAAGTCGAGAATACTTCAGAATTTGTGTTTTGTGTCCTCACCTCCTGAAGGACTTGCATATAGCAAAAGGAGCTGCTTCCTCCGAGTTGGGATGCACAGACCTTTTACCCTTGGTTTGTCCAGAGAGAAGGACACAACTCTTCAGAGCAGCGCTGGCTGCAGCGTCAGTGACTGCGCCCTTGGCAGGGGCGGTACAGCGTGCTGGGGGGGGCTCGGCTGGCCAGGGGCCGGCCCGCTTTCCGCCAGGAAGGAGCCCGCCTTCTGGCAGAAAGGAGCACACTCCAAGCCAGGCAGCTGCTCAGGGAGGCCCTGCTCCCTTCAGGCTTTGGTTTTATCAGCTGCTAGAAGTGCAGCAGCAGCTGTCCCTGGTGAGAGGATCTGAGAGGCAGAAGCATTCCGCCTCATTCCTGGCGTAACTCCCTCTGAGAACAGGGGCCTTAATTATGTGGTGGGCGCACCCATCCTTACCCTGGGCAGAAGGTGGGGTTTGTTTCGTGATTTAAAATTTTCTCAATTTTAAATAGCTGTAACATCCCAGGGGAGACAACTGAAACTATAAAAAGAAAGAAATCAAGATAAGGGGTTTGATCCAAAATGTATTGCACCACAAATTTCATAGTGTTTCATAATACAATCCATATTTACAGCATAGAAGGAAAGAAATCCAATGGCCATAGAAAGGATTATGTATACCACTTTTTATACAAGGGAAAGTGCATTAGCTTTTAAATACATGTATACACACCATTCTTGCTCTGATATCTAAAGAAAATTCAACACTTAAGGAATAGTTCTTACATTGATTCTGTACGAGCTTTGGGATCTTAAACGGAAGTTGCGTTAGTGAAGATGTAATCTAAGCTTTTACGTTGTCACTCTATTCCAGGCTGCCTGTATTGCTCTGCTTACTGTTCAGCAGTAACCTTTCAAGCCGAGATCAACGTAAAGCGATTAGTCACTCAGCAGGCGTCAGCACAAGTAGAGGGAATCCTGTGCCCTGGCCTCAGGTCCCGCGGAAATAGGCCAGGGTAAAGGGACAGTCTACAGCAAAAGAGAATAAAATCTCCCCAGAACCAACAGGGTTAATCCTGCCCCTGCTTTGTTTCCGTACAAGAGCAAGTGATATAAGCCCACTTTTTGATTGTCTATTTTCATATTAGAGCAGAGTTGTACTCTTCCCATGAACTTCCCTATGCTATCATTAAGTGCCACGGGTCGTGTTACTAAAGACTGTTTGGACAAGCTTTAATGCACTAAAAAAATCCTCCTGTTTTTCTTAAACTTTAAATAAATACAACCTAGCTCTAAACAGAGTGTCACTTTTGGCAAGGCAACGGCTACTGCGAGTGCCCGTGTCTGGGATATGGCCGATTGACGAGCTGGGGAGGTCAGGCAGGACGCAGATCTGCAGCACGGTTACCGCTCTGGTAACTGACCTCACGTGAAGGGTACTTCATGGCGACCGCAGCGCGAGGGTGGCGGAAGCAGGGAGCAGCTCGCGCGCTGTAACCCTCAACACCGCACCTCGACTGCCACCACCGAGGTCAAAGCAAAGTTAAAACCTCAACAGTGTATCTCCACTAGAGGACAGGCTGAATTTTCTTGAATGTATTTAATAAAAGTATTGTTAGTAACACAAACCTCAGAACTACCAGAATTGCAGCCTGCTCATCGAATTCCGTACGTACGTAGTTTTTTGATAATATGTCCCATTTTTAAGAAGTCAGACTTAACTGCTGCTTCCCATTTTCATCTAGATTTTGCAGTGGTGTTAGTAACTACAGGCAAAATTGTGCTTCTGTGCTGGGAGGCAAGTGCCACCTTGGTCCCCTTTTGTTACGGGGGAAGGAAAGCAAGCTGCTGGAACCAAGATTTGTTCATTAAGAGTTGAATTTTGCCCTCAAAACCTCACGAGCAGCATTTCGTTTACCATGTAGTGAGAACAGAGTTAACAGCCCCACTACATGTTCATAACAGTTTTTAAGCATTGGTATTTGAAGTACAGAAAACCACAACCAAAGAGGCAGATACTGGTTATGAAGATTTGTTGCTAGCAGACTTGGAAGAAAAAAAATAAAAATCAATGTGTTTAGTACCAATATTCTTCACCCTTTGTCACTAGATTATTTTTTTTTGTTTGTTTAAATAAAAGGTATTCTCAGTGGGCAGTTACAATACCTGGAATTCAGCTTTAAAAATTTAAAAGTTTACTACCCCTTCTTCCTAATGCTAACAACCTATGGTACAGGCTAATAGATTAGTTTTAAAGGCGACTGAGTATTAGGTACTATAATTAAGACCATTTTAAATGTTATTTTTCTTTAAGAAAAGTAAAATCAGACAACTCTTAAAGTTGTGCTCTCAAATTAAATAATCATCATCAACATGCAGCCTTCAGGACTGCAGGCCAGGATATACGCACCTTAAATTACACAGTGATATGAAAAATGCGAACTATTACGTCAGTATAACAAGGCAAGGCAGATTTCTTTTTTGGTTAAAGCTCCTGCTCCTGTTCTCTGAAAGGCTTTTCAAACCGTCAAGAACTCGATACGGTGCGGCTCACGTTACTTTTCATTGTTTGCTTCCCACAGCGAGGCAGGGACGTTTACCGAGCCTAGAGCTGCTCAGCTCCAGCCCTCCCCAGCAGCAGCCGGCATCGCCGTCCTAACAGATGCACGCCTTAGAAGCCTGAGCTGCCAGCACCGGCATTAGCGAGGTTAACGTTACCCTTTGGTGCCAAGAAAACAAGACCGATGAGCACAAGGAGCCGACTTCCATTAAGAGACCATCGAGACAATGGTCCCCCAAATCCAACCGTAAGAGGTGTTTCAGCTTGTAGTGAAAATTTCTCCTTGCACAGTATTAGTTTTGTAAACAGTGTCTAAAGTTCTTGTACAAAATACTGCAATGACAGTGATTAAGACACACCTGAATCAGTGTGTTCAGCGTTCTTTTCACAGAAAATAGTGGCTAGATGCTGACTGCCCATTTTCAGGTTCCCTTAAGGCCACAGCGTCCTTGGGCTCGAGATGGACGGCCGGATACTGCCTTTAGGAGATGGCTTTGACCCAAACCATGACATCTAGGACAGGAAAGCACAATACACATTATGCTACATTCACACTTTTAAGAAGCTGAAGATTCGAAAAAGAAAGAATACGGTACATATGCATCTCCCCATCATTTGATGGAAAGAACTATTTATAGAACAGAACAGTGCAAACTTGAGACTGAAGAAGCAAAGGTAGTTTCACACATTCAAACCTGAAAGAAACAGCATCCATTTTCTACAAGCGAAGGTAACTGAGGGTTACACTTACAGATAGCCCTTTAAAATAATGACAAATCTACAGTCATTTAAACATGGTACCTTTAGTCAATGTAGGATTAAACTGTTCCCTGAACAAGATGGCAAGGAAATATCCCTCAGTTGCGATCATACGTAGACCGAACACGTCCAGCTTACTGAGTGGGCAGAGATGGGTGCAGGAGATGGAAGGAACTGAGGCAGCACTCATTTATGAGCATTCCCCAGTAACCACACAGCCGGGGACACACAGAAGATCTCATTTTATGCAATGAAAGGAGAAACAGATCTGGGTGTCTAAGCCCAATGTCAAAACGACAAACCAACAATTCAGCTTCCTGCTTTTAAACATTTGACTGTACTCCAGCAAGGAGCTTCCAGCTTCCCTCTGCGGACTCTGCCCTCTCCCACTGGGCAGAACTCTGCTGTTACTCCTTCTCTGAAGCACTGGAAAGTATTTCCCTCAGTGAAATGGACAATTTCTGACATGTACGTAGGTGGTTAGCTATAATTTTAATAATAAATGACATTTATTTTATTACACACTTGGAACAGATACTTTTCATGATCTCCCAGTAGCTAAGAATTTTCATTCTGTCTTCTGGGAGTCTCATTACAGACTACAAGTGGAACAGAACTCTTACCTTGTACTCCAAAGTTTCTTTAAGCATGTTTTCTTCCTCTTGTGAAAAATTCAGTAACACAGATACAGCTTTAATTAGCTGGAATGCCTGAAAGAAATCACAGTATTGTGTTGCTTATGATGCTCTCAGGCTCTACATTCAGGACTATGGTGCAGCACAGTTTTTCGGTAGGTTTAAAGGCCACAGACATTTTTTGTAGTCATAACTGCGAAGAGCAGACCAGCAGCCTTCTGCTATCCCCAGTTCCAACAGACGAGGATGGCCTGCATCTATCTTCCTGGCTTTCTGTTCTTTGGCATTGGGTTCCATATTTTGGGGAAAGACAACAAATGGGAGCCTAGTTAGTTAAAACAGAGAAGCGGCTCGGCTCCTGGGGGATCCCAGGTTTTTTAAGCTTTGAAAAGCTGATGAAACCAGCATGTAGGCAGGAAAGAATCATGCTGTTTTAAATGTACACTTCAGTACATTAACTCTAGAGTACTAATATTCTGAATGGGACACACAACACAGCTAGTAAAGGAGCTGAGCACTCAGGACACCATGGAGTCGCACAGCTCTTTCTTGATCTTACCCACTGACTTGCAATTAAGCAGAGTATATTGTTGCCATGACTTTTTTACCTTTAACCTTTTTGACACCATGTGGAGAATGTGAAGGAGCTCCAAATGCACAAGGAATTTCCTCTTACAGATCAATAGCAAGTGTTTTATGCCTTTTTATTGTGGGATTTTTTTTTCCTGTCTTAGATGTACAACCACTGTAATCGCATACTCCGTATGCTTTTTAGAGTAGGGCAGAGGGAATGTCTTGTAGCTTCAGATCTTTAACTTCCAGACATAACTACCTCTTAAAAATTCACATTTCCTTTTCATTTAGTTCATATTAATCTGTACTTCCAACATGATCACTATTAGCTATTTTGCTTCATTGTGCTGAACCAGTCAACAACTTTTTAAGTATAAAAGTATGGAACTGGCATAGAAATGTCTGTAGCAGGTAACAGGTGGCAGTTTATAGAGAAAGACAGACGTAGAACGAGAAGGTAAGTGTACATCTTTACCTCAGATTCCCGGCAGGACATGAACTTTAGTACAACATGTTTAAGGTATTCAAAGTTTATCTCCCTTGAGTCATTTAAATCAGAGTTGTTTGTGACAGTCACAGAAGCATTAGGCACTTCAGAATTTGTTTTTTCACGTACTTCAGGTACCTCACTGTCAGGCCTTATTTTCTAAAAAAAAAGAAAAAGAGAAGTACACTGTAGACTCTGTCAGCTTGACACTGGGAAAGGCTCCGGGTCCAAGGCACCGAACACAGAGGGCTTGTATCCATGTGGTGGGTACAACCTAGGCATCAATAGGACGGGCTTCTCATCCTTCATGGGACCACAGCACAGAAGTGTCCTCACCTCTCCCTGAACTCCAGGGCAGAAACTAGTTGCTGTCAGCATTACACGTACATTACCCAATCTAGCATGGAAATGGCTCCAAGGCAGAAACTATCACCTGATAATTTTCTTTTATCACTAACCTGCTCTCTGCCTTTCAAGTGTGAGCTTTCTTCAAAACAATTTTCAAGCTCAGAACAAAAATACCAACATCAGGATAGTTTAAAACTTTTTTTTTTTAAATAGAGTTTTTTCTTGGAGAGGAAAACCATTGCAAGAGGGACTAAACGGGAGCTTTCCCTGGGGCAGATATCACTCCCATGGTAAAAACTTAGCTGAAGGGCAGCTAAGCAGCAATCAAACCTCAGTTATTCACTCTACACAAATGTGTTAAAGGCCCAAGATTACCAAATACAGGTCTTCCTTAGCTAAATTTCTTCATTGCAAGAGCTGAGTGGTGACGGCTACCTGTCACACCATCCATTCAATAAACAATCCAGAATAATGTACTTCATTAACTTAAGGGTTCACCGATCTGCCTGCTAACACAAGGAACCTGCAGACATCCCTAGTGAAAAAATTACGCTCTAGCCAGCAGTCAAGCTTTTGGACTCAGTAGTGCAAGCAACTGTCAGAAAGTGCCAGCTGAAGAGACTGAAATAACGTAACCCTTACCAACTCCTTCTGGAGGGTTTTCTTGAGCTCTGCCATTCTTTGCTGTAGCTGCTTTATCATCTGTAAGCACAGTGAAGGACAGTGTTAACACAGTATCCATTGTCAGGACACATTCTGACCCACACACATCTGGAAAAACCCGTGACAAACAAGTGTAATGAATGAAACAATCATTAAACAACACTGACAGCTCGGAAGCAGCAGCCTGAATGACTTTCCTTTCTAGCTGCATTAGCAGGCATGTGAGAGGATACTTGGGCTTTCGTACTGGAAGTGAACTGAGTTCACACAAAAGGGCTCTGCAGGAAAGCTGCAAATGGTATTGTTTGGTGCATCTTTCCTCCAAAACAGATCAGGATTCCTACAAGTCTGGCTGCAACTTTTTTCCCCACTGTTTCTAGATCCTTGTACAATCCAGAGGTAAAAAAAAAAAAAAATTACTCACAGGACACTGGATTCAAATTGGATCTCCCATTTTGGTAAGCCTGGCTCTCCGAGGCTGCAGCATGGGCAGCACCAAGTATTAGGCTTCCTAATTAAGAGGGGAAAGACTAACAGCTGTTTGTTTCTGTTCACCTTGTTTTTCTCAGCAATTTGCTGTTCCAGCTCTCTGTTATCCTTTTGAAGTTGAATGACATCTGCAGCTGTTACCTCTCCGTTCTGTTCCACCACATGGTTTTCTGGAGAATGTAGAAGCTTGTTGTTCAAGGCTCTGGTCGATTCCTCTAGTTCTGGAACCTATAAAAATGAAAAGAGTGAACTGGAGAGATATCATGATGTTTGCAGCCCAGGAACACCCCTGGAGAGAAAGTTAAGACTTGGTTTTGGCGGTTGTTTGTGTGGACTGGTGGGCATTAGTGGCAATCTAGTTGGCTACATCTCTCACTGGCCTGCTTGTTACTTTTGGGTCCGTGTCTCTTTGGTTTCATGATGGTTCTCTTGAGACATTTTATAAGTCCAATAAAATAAGGGGTTGTCTTTCATAAACCAGTCACAGATCAGTCAGGAAATAGCTTTCTTTGGGAAGACAGGGAACAAGTAACGGTGGCCTACACTGCTGGCGTTTCAGGTCATGTGCAAGTTGTCAGAGTAAACAGCTCCAAGCACGGATCACCAGGCGTGACAGAACTGGGGTCTCCTGCACACCTGCTTATTTTTGTGAGAAGTCTGAGCGGAACAGATTTGCAACTGCACTCACATTCTTCTCATGTTCTCTGGATGACAGGCACTCCTGTACCTGCAACTTCAGTTCATCAATCTCCTTTCTTGCCATTTCTTCTTTCTCCACTGCTCGGCTATTACTTGCTTCTATGTCACATTGCAACTGATGCATTTGCAGCAAGACAGCTTCATGATCTGAGAAAGGAGAGACCTGCTTAGTATCAGTCTACTGAATCAAATGGGAGTTTACAATTATTTTTCTTAAACAAAGCAAGTTACAGTGACAGTAAATGCTGACCTTTTTGCCTTGCTCTGTCATAAAGACAGAAAGCCGATGGAATTTACGCCACCCAAGCCCACAAGCACATTTTTACAAAGGAGCAGCCTAACTGAAAGTCAGGATGATATTAATACTTAGCAACGTAATTACAAATTATAGCTGCTCTAAAAGACACCCATCAAAATTCTGTGTGACTTGTGCTGTGACTGCACAGGAAAACTTGGGGCTGAGCTGCGAGCACCAACGGCTACTGACACATGGCTAGCCAATGGAACGGTGCAACAAGCGGCCACAGTTTTGTTCCCTTTCTAAATAATGGCAACACACGAGAGAAACACTGAGCGGTTAGGAACTGAATGAAGATGACTGCACTTCATTCTTTAGTATGGCTGTAGAACATTGGTTTGCAGCTGCTGTTCACGAATGTAAATGATCTTTCAAGCAAGTGCAGTTTCTGAAGTGGTGCAATGAGGCAGCAGGTTTTGATCTGCATCATTTACTTCAGGTGTTTTGTGCAAAACAATCATTCACAAAAAGTACAGCAAGATTTGTTATTTTATGGTGTATAAACCTTGATTAAAAAAAAAAAGTGTGTTTCTAAGGACGCTGTAGAGAGACTGTCCAATTGTAACTGAAGGCTACAAGGTTTTGAAAATTCTAACAGATGAAATATGGAAGAGAAATCTAGAATTATTACAACCTATGCACATGCAAGCCCAGAACTAGAGACTGTACTTAGACAAAGCTGTTTGGGATACAGAGGACTCGTTTGGTCTCACCTTGACTCAGTTGGTTTAGTTCTTCCTTCTGTTTTAGGAGCATATCACATTTTTCATCCATCAACTGGTCTTTCTCCTTTATTAAGGAAGCCAGATGTGAAACCTTCAAAGCAGGCAAACAAACAAACAGAGGTCAACAAAGATACGAAACTAGAAGAGGGCACTGAAAAATTTCAACATAGCACAGAGGTTCAGGTTTGAGGGTTTTTGTTTGGTTTTGTGTTTTGTGGGGGGTTTTTTTGTTGTTTGTTTGGGTTTTTTTGTGGGAAGGACTGGAGAAGAATTTTTTTATCAGTGACAAAGGCAGCAGCTGGTATCTGTAAGTGGCAGGGGCTACCTGAGCTCTGTGCTAGGCAATGCAACACCTTGAAAAAGTGGTTTGTGCAGCGTTAGTGTTACAGATAATGCAATGTGGATGTCTGATCTATCCAGAGACTCACAGAAGGCATCACCTCTACGATGCTGACCTCCTTAGAAAGCACTGAAGTTAATGCGCTGCAGAGGCTGAAGCACATTGCTGCAGGCACTCTGCCACAGGCAAGACTGCCTCGTAACCCACAGGTGGCAGCTGCCACCCAGCCGCTCAGCAAACCCAAGGATCCCCTAACACCCCTTTACATAACAAATCTGCAACAGTCCCAAAAGAGTAAAGAAACCAAAAGATGGGACTAAATTCAGTCTGTCTTGCTCCGTTGGCAGTTCCCAGCTTAAGCAAATACAAGCTCACCTTATCCACCATGACCATTTTTAATGAGAGCAAAACAAGACTACATCGAATTTACATTTGGTCACTGGATACAACCTCCTCCCTGCGAGGAAATTTACTACTTTGAAACTGCTGAGCTTCAGAGGGACAGAGATGCAATATAAGGACTGAAAGGAACAACAACAGAATGAACAGGTTTCTTTAAAATAAGCTGCCAACTAGTCAATGGCTCAGGACAGCCCACTGCGATTACACACCATCTTACAGATTGAATGGGCTCCGAAATACCAGCCAACTTCATTCTGAGCAAATTTATTCACTTGCTACTACCCGGTCGTCCCCTCAGCCGTTCATATTCAATTGCCAAACCGTGCTGTAACTCTTACGCCTACAAACTTAGGGGTACCCCTAACTTAGCAGTCAGCAGCATTTTACCTTCTTCCAATGGAATAACTCATGTGAGCTGATTACATTCTTGTGCAGGCACTTACACAGACACCCTTAAATTTCAAGTTTACTAAGGCAACCACTGCTGTCTTGCATGCTGAGGATATGATTCTGATTAATGTTGCTGACTGTTATGACAATTAAGTCCAAATCTAGTCTGGTCTGTGAAAGGTAGGGAGCACCTAAATATATTTTAGACTGTTGGTATTAACCAACCTGCTGCTGTAATTCCTCTCTCTGTTTTCGTGTTTCTTCCAACGCTTTGGCAATTTCCACGCTGACAGTCTCTCTGCTGCTCAATTCATTCTGCAAACCAGAAGTAATTCAGAGGTTACTCGAGACAACTAAAATCAAGCCAGTCTCTCATCTTTACACCCAAATCTATTAGTAACTAGAACGTATGGGTGTTCTGATACACCATGATTTATGCTTCCAAATGAGAGTTACTTTACGGCACTTATGCTATCTGCACATGTAAGAGCAACACAGAACTGATGTAAGAGGCCAAACACATCCAATGCTTAAAAGATCATTTAGCTTCAAGTCTCTATTACAAAGTAGCAGCTCCTTCCTACAACTGATCTTTATTCCAATTATGCACCCAAGAGTAACTACAGAAAAAACTTTCAACAATCTAAAGTTACAGTCAAAAGATTGAGTACAAGCTGTAAATACCTGATCAACTTAAGTTTTTAACTTTTTCGTTTTGAATGTTATGAGTGAAATTTGATGTTGAACTATTATGTATTCAATGCTGCCTGACAATACGATATCATTTCTGCCTGATTTATGCAGACCCAAGTATTCTGCTTCAGAAAAGGATCAGCCCTTTGTAATGCTCCTCAAACACATTTCTACTGAGTATCAAAGATGATTTACAGCTGTCAGTGCACGCAACCTGAATGTAGTGTGATTCCAAGTACTGAGAATGTAATACACTCTGCCCTTAACTGTTTCTCAAACTCGGCTCTGTATTTAACCAACGTGATTAACCAATTAAGCCCTTACCTTTAGCCTGTTCAATTCAGACTCTTGTTTTTTTAAAGAACTCTCATACTCTTCTCTACTTCCATTAAGATTTTCATTTTCCTTTTCCAACTGGCTCTGTAAAATAAAGATTGCTTAAATACTAAGTACAATTATTCTAATGCTTAGTTAAAACAAACACTTCAAATGCTTTGTTCATACTTAGTTTCTCAAAGTATGAGATCTTCTATTATAATGCTAGAAGCATTGAATAAGAACATTCAGACAACATGCAAGGTTTACAAGCTGTGTTAAAATCAATTTGTGAAGACTCACATGGACACTGAACAGTTTCTGTACTTACGATCTTGTGCTGAGTAGCTGTTTTATCAAATTCCCAAGCTGTTTCAAGAGCAGCAATTTGAGACTCCAGCCCAGTAACTTTCTGATCATATTGCTGTTTCTCACTTAAAATATGTTGCCGTAGTTTACTTTTTTCATCCTCTAGATCAGTTTGCTTAAGAGAAATAAAGACCATGATGTTAATAAAATGGTATTTTGAAGCTCTGACAAGAACTGGACA
Source organism: Podiceps cristatus (assembly GCA_000699545.1). Taxonomy (NCBI): domain Eukaryota; kingdom Metazoa; phylum Chordata; class Aves; order Podicipediformes; family Podicipedidae; genus Podiceps; species Podiceps cristatus. The sequence goes on from KL290695.1 coordinate 14,257, forward strand.
CCATTCCATGCGACATATACTCAAACTGAAGCAACACTATATTATTTCGGCAGCAGCGTCACGTACTTAGATACAGACACTGGTTTAGGAGACAAACAGCAAGAAAACACTTGAGTAACAAAACAAACACAGAGAAGTCAATGTCTCTGGAGATCATGAAGACTGATCTGTTACTGGCCAGTGAAACATCACGTGGGATACTCACCAACTTCTGGATCTTCAGATCTTGCTCAGCAGCTGCTTCTTTGCTCTTTCTCAATGCTTCTGTTGCAATCCGTAGTTTTTGTTCCAGTTCTCTATTCTAAAATGTAACCATACATTAAATTCCTTATCCATTGGCATCTATGTTATTAGAAAAAACATACCAAATGTGGGATGACCCAGTAGGGGAAGGTAAACATTAAAACCACAAAACCAGAACTCCCTACTTGTCACATGCTGCTTTTAAAAACTCTTCACCACACCACTAACCCCCAGCAATGTTTGGTTTCAGCTAGTTGTTTCTTAGGATAAGGAAGATAGGCTTGAAATCTCTAACTTCATAACCTCTAGGCCCTTCTCCGCCACTGAAGGTGGGAAGACATTGATCAATTAGACCTTCCTTTCAAAACTAGACTGACATGCAGTCTCACCTTTGGCTGAGAGCACAAGTGCAGCGAGGGGAGGAGGTGGTACAGGGCATAAAGAGGCTGGAAAGAGGGGGCGTTTGGTGTGAAACCGAAAAAGAACA
>KL290698.1:16297-33408 GCA_000699545.1 Podiceps cristatus
ATTTCTAGCAGAAGTATCCTCATCTTTAAACCAGGTTTTCATCCACTTTGACCTCTTCCTCTCCCCCTCCAGTAACTGCTTCCACAAAAACAACTCTTAAAGTTTGCATCATCTTGTACAACTAAATGACTAAACATTACACAGCATAATACAATGTGGAAAGTGACAACGCTCTGCATGTACATTTACATGAGGAAATTTAAAATCTGTAGGAACCTTAATTAAACAGGAATTCAGCCACTATGATGGACAAAAGTAAAGACAGTAGCAAGGGCAGGGATTAGGCATTTCTGTGGTAACTCCACTTACTGGAGTGCTACTGAATAGCTGCTTAGTTGCAGATTAAAGATTTTCTATGTGAACTGAAGCATTCAAATTCTCTCTTTCCCAAAGATTTTGGGGTTTTCACCATACAGCAGGACAGACAAGACAGATCCAACTACCAAATATTTGATTATATTGTATGTACAAGAGATGTACTTGCATCAACTTTAATCTCATGGGCTTTTGGGTCACAGTAGCAGAAGAGATGCACATCATGGATTTAAATATCTGTTTTACAAGCTTGACAAGAACCTGTGAGCTACTGCAGTGCTCTCACTGTTAATATTACTGAAGCTACAAGATATATGTCTGATCACGTTGTAATCACACCTCTATTTCTGCAGCATAACCTCATCCTAAGCTTTTAAGTGTGCTGTACACTTGGGACTTTTCAGCACCCATATACAACATAGGCCCAATATGAGAAACTACTGTTGAGCTCCTTAGGGAATGTAAAAATCAAAGTCCCCGAGCAAATAAATGAAAATAATACTTGGTTTTCTACTCTTTTCCTTAAAACAACTGACAACAAGGAAGAAAGTCTTAAAGCATCAGTAAGCTAAGGGAAAGCAGATCAGCAGAAAGGGGAATCCAGCCTTCCTTTTCTGTGGAATTCTCACCTGTCCTTGTGAAGAGTCTGGACTAGGATTTGCATTTTGTATTGGCTCTGGCTGATGTAGGCAGTCACTTGTGTCTTCAGAGAATGATCTGAATTTGCTCAGTTGAGCTTTAATTAGAGAGTTCTGCCGTGTGAGCTCAGCTATCTGTCCCAGCAGATCACCGTTTTGAAATAACTCTTCAGCTGTGCTGTTTTTTCTAGTGTCACCCGGGCAGGACAGGCTGATTTTCTCACGGGAACTCTCCAAGTCTTTGTACGCAGAAAGAACTGGTTGCCCTTGAGAGATGAGACAGTTTTCTTCAGTTGTGTTCTGTGTTCTCAGGGAGGAAGGTGAGTTCCTTTCCTTGCATGGCTCCCTTTCAGTGTTTTCAGGAGACTGAGAAATGGCTGTAAACACTACAAACAAGAAATAAAGGAACAGTAAGGAAAGAGACATGTGATCCTCATCAAGGAAGCTAACAGCGACTTTATTGCATCAGGCTAGTAAAAATCAAGCAGGAACTTGAATTGTAATATCTAGCCTGAGTAGTGTTATGTTACTGATCAAAATCACTCTGCAAGAACTCACCAGGTTTAATATTTCCTATTGCAAGTAGTCTTGCATTTACATGATTTAATTAGAGATTGAGAGAGAAGTCAGAGAGAAAATAAATTGTTTTGAATTTCTTAGCTGATAGATCAAATACTACTTCTTAGTTAGTCCTCCATTTTCCAAAATCCAATTACCTTACCTAGTAAACAGTAAGTTTGTGGTTTAGTTCTGACATTTATACTGGGTTGGTAACATATCATTTAGAATAATAATAATAATTAAAAAAACAAAACAAAACACACCAAACACACAAGACTTTTGGCATAATAATCAACTAGCTAGTTACTCATCCCTAAGATGAGTACCTAAGATACCCTAAGAAAGGGGAAGCACTCTGACCAACAAAAGCAGTTAGGTATTTTTTGTGGTGTCATTATTCACAATCCGGTAACACCACATACACATGACCAAATATGTGATGGCATTGTCAGCTGCTACATGTTAAGTCCAAGTTGGATTTTGTGATCAAAACCAGATTTTCCATGCTTTATATACACCAAATAGCTCATTCCTCCCCAAGCTTCAGCTTTTGCCTCTTGATTAGAGCATGACATTTTAAATTTTACATGTTTTATAAATACATTTTCATAAAGAAATGTTCTAAAAGTTTAACATTTGTTGAACCATTTAGCAACCTTAACAGTCTTAAAAGAGTAACAATACATTTCCTCACACAGCTAAACTATAGTGAAGCCTAGGAATACAGTTTTATATTCTTGTTTCAGATGACAGACAACATCTGACAGTTCTCAATGGGAATGAAGCCAGATGTTCTTTGCAGAAAGCTACCTTTAGTTTACTTCCTCCTGATTTATTATGTGCCTCCTTGCAGCATAGGTGACCACCAGAAGCTAGAACTAGATCTAAACTCTCAATTGTTCTGCCAGCTCCTTAAATCAAAAGGACTTCTAGGTTAATTTTCTGACTTGTCAAGACTTAGAAAGTAACCCAGTTGGAAGGGAAGGGTGGGGGGTGTTAAGGTGGGGTGGGAAAGGAGGGAAGGCACAAAACCCCACTACTGTGCCCTGCTTCCTGTCAGCAGTCACCAAGGTAGCCATAGATGTAATTATCTGCCCCCCAACAACAGAGGGTTACAGGGCCTAGCACATTGAGTAAAATGCATGTGGTTACAACAACAGTTGCAGGAGGAAACAGCTACCTTTGTGACTCTCAAAGGGTCCACTCTTCTGCTCACTTCATTAAGTTTAAATGAGAAATACCTTCCCTATCACCCCAATGAACTTTCTTCCTCCCAACAATCAGAATTGAGCTACTGACCTACAAAACTCCTGAAGTCTATGGATACTGACACAAGACTGAGCTAATCTGGTTATCCAGCACCACATAATTTCACCTAAAACTTCTTCAGCCACTTCCTGTATATTAAATGAAACCCAAGGGAAACCTGCTCCCAAAGCTTTCAGAAAAAACTCTGCTGGGAAGATTGGCTCAAAGCAAGAGTATGTAGCCTACAGACATCCTGGTTTGTCTGCAGCATGGGCTGCAGAGACATTGAATTTCCAGTGTTCAGTGGTCCCACCACTGAAGGTGACAGAGGCTGGATTACACCACTGGCAGATGGAAATCTGAGAAGATGCAATCTACATCATAGACAAAGAGCTACAGCAGAACCTACAGAAGTGACAATCAAAACCAGTACAAAATAAAAATGCCAGTCTGGATTGTCACTGACAGGACTGCAGACGGCAGATGGAGAACTGCCGGGGACAGAAACTAAAGGAAATGTAGCAACAGGCATGGAAAGAAAATAAATGCTTCTCTGGGTGCAGAAGTAAGATACTCCAGCTACAGGACCAATGTGTCTAGGCACACAGATTAAAAATTTTCCATAGAAATGCATCTCCAAAGGTAGCGTGAGATTGAAACAGTAACACACCACACAGAGTCTCAAGTCTACTCCAGCCAGAGAGATCTCACCGTTCTGGAGGGGAGACAATTCCTGACTGCTCTTCTGCCGGGGGGGTGACAACAGCACAGCTGGCTGGAAGATGTGAGATGGTAAGCTTCTACCAGCTCCTGCACCACCGGAAGCACATGACCTCTGGAGAAACTTGAAAGGAAGTTCTTCCTGTGGGAATTTCAGCATACCTTCCCTCTTGTCTGCATCAGCCCTAGGCTCAAAATAGCTCAAATCAGGTTTTTCTAAAGAGAGAGACAAAGCAGAGATAAGAATTTTTTTTTTTTTCTTTAAAGGATAAAATTTAGTTTTAGTGCAATAGGGAAAATTCTCAATAACAACTGTTACGTTCAGATATCTGAAAAGACAGTCTAGAGCATGTTCCCCACACACCGCTAACTCCCTTCCAATCCCCAGGTACAGAACTCTCACTGGAGAATAATGCAAATTTTTAATGGCCTTAAGAGCAAGAAGAGCTCTTACATGTAGCCTCACAATTTCAGGATACTAGTAAGAGATCTGTTTGTCGCCCATGCACAAGACTTACAGATACATGACCGCTGAGGAACAGCTACTCCAGTGAGCTGCATTTGGTAATATTCTCTTGAGAAAAGCAGACCTATGCACTTGTCCTAATGAATCTATATTATAAATTTGATGGCAACAATGGTGGAGTGGAAAACAATTCAAAGCTTTTTTGAGCTCTCTGATGATCTTTTTAAGACTTAATTCAAATCAGACATCTCTTCCGTAAGGGGGGGAAAAAAAAATAAAAGAGGAGGTTGTTATTCTTTGGTATTTAACTACAACTAGCTTGTGTCTATGACGCTATCTTTTTTGAACATACCAGGGCACAAAATGAATAGCATGAAATCAAAGTTGTAGCTAGCTGTGAGATGACAGTTATTTCAATATGCTTACATCTGCTGCTCCATCTGTGCAATCTTTGAATTCTCACTTCACAATTTTGTTCAGGACATTTGTTCCCCAAAGAGAAGTTAGTGGAAAATTAAGCAGAACATATTTTATCCCAAAATGCAAGAGCCAAGAAGCACCCTTCAAATGCATAGAGCCAGAAGAGGCTGTTTGCATATGATACTGCTGCGGTTCACACTACTGAGGTTCTGAGACTGAACTTAAAACCTGCCACCCAGTATTCAGTGATCGGGGCAAGAAACATCTTCCTGCCCCGTTGCACTGTACAGAACTGCATCTGCAAAGCATCCTCCCCACATGTCACTATGATATATGCCCTTCCACTCCTCTCTCAGCCACCCTTGTCTCTCCAGAAAAGTCCCATGTTAACTTACACTTGGTTTCTGTGCTAAAACTAGCTATCACAAATGTTTCACATCCAGTCAGATGCCTTAAGGGTACAAAAGATCTCCTTCTGAAGGAGGAGGGGGGAAGAAGTGTTTTTGTAACTTTAGGAAGCTTTCCCCTCAGGAAGGTGCCTTTTCCCGAGAAGAGAGCCGATAAGGAAAAAAAGATTTGGAAATTCTAGTCTTGCAGAATTGTTGCATAGGAAGGTCTGAGCTTTTTGGGTTGGTGGGGTTTTTTTTGGTTTTGTTTTTTGGGGGGTGGGGTTGTTTTGGTTTGGGTTTTTTAGGGGTGCTTTTCTGATTGTTTAGGTTTTATATTTTGGGGTAGGATTTTTTGTTTGCTTTTACAAAGCTTGAGTAAATCACAAAAAAGGGATCTAGTATGTGGCTTCTTCCTGAGAAGCCCAGAGAAAGAGTCAGGAAGAAAGTTTTTGACCACAAAAATGTCCACAAAATCAACATGTAACTAAGGAATACAAATAGCTCCAAGGAATCTTGAGATTCACAAGGAGTTACTGACCTTGAGAACAAAAATGATGCATTTAAGCAAGCAACTGGTGAAGACGGGAGAAAATTCCATAGTGAAAGAATGTAAAAATTACAAGGCGAATCATCTTTGGTTAGTTTGGCCATCAATGCTACTGGCGTAACTTAGCCTGAATCTATGGTATGTATCACTCAACTGGTCATTCACCTCTGACATAAAGTCACAAATACCAAGAAACAGATTTCTGCCTGGTTAAAAGCCCTCTGCAGCTGCTGTTTCTGGTCAGCAGCGACCTCCAGTGCCTTACGGAAGAATCAATCTCATACTGTCAGGCTGCCTCAGCAAAAGGCAGGTGGGGTCCTGACTCAGTTGGGTTTGTTGTGGTTTTTTTGGGGGAATTTTGTTTGGTTGGGGTTTCTTGTTGTTTTGGTTTGTTTTGGTTTTGTTTGTTTGTTTGTTTAAGGACACTCAGAATAAACCTGACTTTGTAAGCCATCTTAATGGGTGAAAGCTACTCCCCACCCCCTTTTTTTAATATAATATATTATGTACCACTTAAAGCTCAAGCCCAGGACTTGGCTAAAAGGTTAATCTTGAAGTCCTGATCCAGACAGAAGGATGCCAGTTGGGACAGAATACAACCTATAATATTGTTTAAAAAATCATCTGTACCAAACTGTTTGTGCTCACAGCAGAATCCATGGCATATGAATTTCCGGAAGTAAAATTCATGCTCATGAAAGAGGTATTTATTCAAGTAGACATCTATTAAGTACAAAATTTTCCGCTACAGGGATAAACTAGACACAACTCCCATTTCATTCTTCACACATGCATGCACACACCTTGGCCATTCACTGGACCTTTGCTTGCAATTCCAAAATGGTTTGGACTTTGTTCTCTTCTAGGTTCTACCAAAGGGAGGCCTTTAAATGCTTCTGTGAGAGAGACCAGCTGTTCATCTGTTACCATCATGTATTGCTGAAGCTTCTTCTAAAGGATAAAGGAAAAACAAAAGGGAGAGATACAGAAATCTGTATTCTAGCAACAGGAATTAGATTATACACCACAGGCAGCTCTGAGAAGAAATTTGGTCTCTTAATACCACTGCATCAATTTGTGGGGTTCCAGTGAGGTATTAAATATTGGTGTCTCCATGTTTCTCATTAATTTTGTCTCCTGCCTCAAAGAAATGCTTTGGTTTTCCCTTTTCCTAACGCGTCACCCCACTTCCTCTCCAATACAGCTTTATTGCTTCATTCCCAAATGTAACCATTGAACAAATCTACCTCCACTACAAACTGAAAAAAGAAAAATGTGGTACTGTATCTAGTCTACTATGATGCTCCAGTAGTGTTAAGAGTATAGAAGTGTGGAGACAGATGCTTAAACCTTTAGATTGATAAAGTAAAGCTCAGTTTAATGGAACTAGCATTTTCTCAGGCTTTAAAGTTAAATACCAGACAGGAAAATAAAGTGTTGACTTTCCAAACATCCCCCCTGCCCCCTTGGCCACTATTACCATTCCCAGAATCCTCATTCAATTTTATAATTTTCTTCCTGTTTATAGTTAAAATCTGAACATATGACAATAAATCTCAGCATGCATTTGCAAGACAACTCGGTATTTTAACAAGTCATTCTGAGGGGGATGGAGGCTCAGTACCTGTATAGTAGTGTTTTCTTCCCTCACTAGAAGTATTTCTGCAGTCAGAGCATCAATCAGCTCTCTGTGTTCATTCAACATCTGCTCATGCTGCTGTCTCATCACTTCTTTTTCATGCAGCTGCATTTCACTCTAGAGGGAGAAAAAGTAAAAAACTTACTATAACCAATACAGATCCATATTTGGAAACAGGAACAGGTCCGCATCACATCATGCTGTAACAGCTCTTCCCCCTTTTGCTAACTTGACTTCATTACTTCCACGACAAAATCCGATTTTCAGGGTTTGAGAACTGTCACAGAGCTTACTGTTCCTTCTTTGTTACTTCAGAACACTGTAGGGAATCCTATACATCCTTGCTCTTCTGCCTTTACAACTTTTACAGGCTGTAACTACAGCATTGGCTCTCCACACAGATACCGTTTCATAAGTCACTGAATCTTCACGCAGTAATCAAGTAACTCCAGGTGTGCTGACAGTTATCAGTATCCTGTGCTACTTGTGCCTATTCTTTAGTTTTATTAATTCATTAATGAAGACAAATTTGACTAAATGAGAAAGTAGTTGTTTTCTAATGTTTTCCCAGAGAAAGAGAAAATTTCTAGAGGGTTTATTTTTTTTTTTATTAAATGAGACAAAAAGGTTTATTTGTTAAGTAATCTACTTGAGCATGAGGTAAAAGACCTTCCTGCAGAACTTCTTGCCCTCAAAAGATATTATCAATCTTTTGTTTTAAGATGGACCACTGCAGTAGCCAGGCTTTCTGTACAAGACACAAAAGAGTCCCTTCCACCTCTAATGGGTAAATGGAATACACAACTGCCACTTTTTGGACCATCGTAGCTAAAAGAGTGGAGGCTACAAAGTCACATAAAACACATGAGAATTAGCAGACGAAGCCCTTCCCCAGATGATTGCCTGCATTTACTCACAGGAATTCCTGATTAAGAGAAATACATCCCATCTCCAAACCACAAGAGATCCTGTAAAGCAACTGGGATACTCTGCTGCACAGACAAAATCAGCATGAGCTGCCCAGCAGATTATTTTCTGCTGGCATCGGGACCAGAAGTGAAAAACCCCCTAAGGAAGAAGTGTTAAAACACAACAGCTCTGCAGCCACCTAAATTGAATGAATAAATAATTTTGAGAATAAACCACAGATACTGTCACTAGACACAAAGACAGGCCGATATACCTCCTTTAAGCATATCAGAGACAAGCCATCCATTTTCTGGCTCTCTTCCACCTACAGAGAACAGATTTTCTGTATTGATCCAAGTGAAGCAGGCTGTCACAGAAAATGGGTAAAATGTAGACAGTCCTATCTTTTTAGAAACCAAAGAAAGCACAAAATAAGAAATTTAACCCTGGTGCCTTATATCATGGGGATAAGCTATTGTATCTACTCATCCTACATAGCATTAACCTAGTCTTGGAGGAAATGCTTCCACACAGCAGTGTCTTATACTTATGCATGGAGAAAACATATGGGTTAACAGCTGCATACATCCATTTCTACCACCGGGGAGAATCTGGGTCTAGTATACCTTGAAAGAAGTATCTTCTGTCCAGCCCATTGCCAGGTGCGCCTCTAATCTCATAAGCTTTGTTCTAATACCGCATCAAAATATGCAGAAGCAGAGTTAAGAGGACATCGCAACAGAAATGAATGTAGTATGTGCGCACTCTAACTTTTTTCCCTGCAAGTCTGGCAAAGAAATAGCATTCTTAGTAGAATGGGGAAAAAAAAAAAATTCTAACACTGGGCAGATGACATTGAAATTCACTTGGGAACCAAGTCAGGTTCATCCACTTCCCTTTAAGAATTTCATATAGCTTAGCAAACATTTCAGAAGTTTCTTTTTCCCCTTCTCTATAGCCTCTTCTATATTCACTAGCTGCTTCTTCCAGAAGCTGATTTTTTCATCACTTATTAACACAACTTTCACGAAAGATTCAGTAATTCAAGTTTCACTTCCAATTTTTTATATATAATTTTGAGAATTTATTAAGCAACATCCTTGACTGTAATTCTTCTGCATTCAGCTTTTCTGCAGCAAAGCTGGAAAATATTTTTTCTCCCCAGAAGAGGAAGGAAGTCTTTCCAGAAGCTTCAAAACCAGCGGCTTTTTAAATAGTTGCTGCAAAATCACTTTCTTGAAATGCATTGCCAGCTATAATTCAGGCACCGGAACTTAGTTAACTCTCCTGGCTAGGCAAGACAGATGGTGCACATGAGCACTTGATTTATTCCTAGCATCACAGGGACCAGGTTTTAGGAAACCCTCAAACAAGCTGTACTTCTTCCCAATGAATTCCCAAATTCTAATTGTAATTAAAGCTCCATGAAAAGGGGAAAAGTCAGTGAAGATTATGGATGCACACAGTCTATCTTGAGGAACTCTCAATATGATTAACTACACTTTGTAGCTTGAGTGACTTCTGCATATTTCTACTCGCGAATTTAGGTAGTAAATCTAAAAAAGTTGCAAACAATTCTGCAAGCAACAATCAACTCCTGGAAGGAAGGAATGGTAACGATTCTATTAAAATATAAACAACAACATAAAGGTGCTCAGAAAAATCTGGCATTCAAGTAAGAGTCAGCATATATCCTTCAAAATAAGTAGTTTCCTTAAACATTCAGACTCCTTGACCTTCTGTCTGAATAGGATAAAATCTCTTAAGATAAACTGAATATTACATTCATAAAGAGAAAGTAGCAATTAAGAAAGAAAAAAAAAATGACAATAAAATCTTGAGTAGTTTTGGAGGAAGCCTGAGGGTCAAGAATAACTAATTTCTGTGGAACACAAATTAAAGACAATCTAAATAGGGTTGTAACCGCAATTCCATTTGTAATATGAATTTGATGCTATTGAATTGATGTTTTCCTAATAAATGGAAACCATTCTATTGGAAGTCCAGAAGATCCTTTCCTGTAACTGCAAAAGAACCAAATTTAATAACCTGCTTTGGTATTACAACTTCAACAGAGAACAAGCGTTCTTAACTTCTTTCAAAACATAACATCTCCTCAGCCAAAGTCTGTCTTCTGAAGACAGTGGCTTTTCACTCTTGCCTTGATTATTTAACATTTGCTACCAAGGCAGGTCTTAATCAAAGTAAATTCTTCCATATAGACTAAATGCAGTGTAATAGAAGGAATAAATTGCTGTACATCCAGACAGGAAAAAAAAAAAAAAAAAAAAAAGTTTTGTTTTTTTTCACTGCATTATTATACACTCTGAAAAGGAACCAAAATAGGACAGTTCCACATTCATTAAGGATCTATAGCCTTTGCCATGAAATAGACCACTGGGATTTAGATAACATATTCTGCTGCATCTATTAAAAGTGCAGGAACTGCCGTAATCTGGTTTAAAATTTCACATAGGCCCAACGAATCTGTGAGCCACTGCTGCATTTTGAATAGCTCTGCATTAGAGAATATAAAACACTGTAAGAATTCTTCAAAGAATTCTATATGGCTTACAGGTAGTCTTCTTTATGAAATTTCATCGATCCCCAGCTGTGCACTGCTATAGTGATCACTTCAGGTCATTCTTGCTTAAGGTGAAGTTGCTGCTATGGATATAAAAAAAGAGCTAAGGAATCCCTCAAAGAAAACTGGGAATTTGGATCCACTGCTCTAGTGGCAATAGCATCACCTTTGCGAAGCAAAGGAAGAAAATGTATTTGTAAACGAGGCTGTAGTCAATACCCTGCTACAACTCTGAGCATATTTAAATAACAAATTTAAAACTATTTCAAATGGTATTTTCTGCTAATTGTCACTGAGATATCTTCATTGCAGTTAACTCCTCCCTTTTCATTAGGGATACCTTTTTCTAGAAAACTAAAAGTTTTAGAAGTTTTGTTTGATTGCATGCAAGTCTGATAATCAGACTTCAAAGCAAGCTGATGGGAAGCCATGAAAGTCCAAAGTTCACATCTGTAAAGTAACTTTATACCCTTTTTCATTCGCTCTACCAAAGCAATTGAAAGTCTTCTCACCTCTTTGAGGTAGCGCATCAAACGACAGAGAACGTTCACCATTGACAAGGTAAACCCAGTGAGGCCTTCACTTCTCTCCATTTTTTGAACCTCACGACCTGTACATCGCTCATATTCCTCCAATTCATGCTCCACTTCATGTATCATGTGATTGAGAACATCTAGGCTGGATCTGTTGTGCCTCCGAAAGTCAACGGGGACTGAATTAGTAGGAGAATCATCTCTCCTCTGTCTTGCAGAGTTCTGTGCAGTTTGTTTTCTTTTCACTGAGGAGAGGGAGGAAAAAGGCATCACTGGAATTTCAACTTGGACAGAAAGCTTTGCAGTACCAATGAAATTACATTGTTTATTGAAGTAAATCAAAGGAGAGGCCCTCGCCTGCCCTGAGCTGAAATGGACCTTCAAAGAACATCCCCAGTCATTCCAATTATTTTCAGGTCATCAAAATCCATATTTTCTGCCACCATATTAGTACCTCTCCAGTACAATTGTTTGGTGCTTTTACCTTAGATAGCTGTTTATACTTTCCTCCTTCTCAGGTAAAAGCATGGAAATAGTTTGCCGGTGAACAGCCAGTGAAAAATATCAGCTGCTTTCAGGTCTCATATTTAGTGAGCAACTCTTTTATAACAATCCTCTCATGTTCAGTTTGTATCTGATCTCGCTCCCCAAATATGTGTAGAATATGGGGACTGAAATGCATCATGTCTGTGCAGCATAGAATAGAAAGCTGTATCAGAAATAGAAGAGCCCTGCACAGGAGAGAACTCCATAGCTAGCAAGGTAAAGGGGAGCATCAAAGGGCCATATTTATGGCTCCCACATTCCTATGGACTTTGCTTTGCCAATGAACAGGCAAAATGCAGGGGAATACACTACACAAGGGACTGTGCAATGTCCATCCTTAGAGATGCTCAAGACTTTGTTGGACAAGGCCCCTCCTAATCAAACTTTGGAGTTAGCCCTGCGACAATTTCCAAAGATCACTTTCAAGCTACATTTTCTTATTAAGGACCTTGGTCAAAGGGAGGTATGATATTTTTAAAAGTACTAAACTTTTTGCTGCAATTTGCTTTTGTTTCCTTGAGTTCGGGTTCAGCACTTGTCTCACAGTGTAAGTGGGGTCTACAGTCTCTTCTTCGTCTTTGTTCTGAAGTCTTGAATGTGTTCTCTTGACTACACTGGTAGCATTGAGGGCTGATATAAACACACAAAAAAAAAAAATACACACATGAAATATTTTGGGTATGTTCTTAATAGTAACATGTCATAAAGTAATTTTATTAGAAGAGCTGGCTTTTTAGTCTGGAAATTCATCTGAGACAAATTAGCACATTTCTTTTTCTCACCCCCCACCCAGAAAAGGAATTCCAGATAGGACCCTGTGAACCCTTGAGAGGCTGTGATCTGGCAAATCCAACCTGACTGATCCAATGATGGAGAAACAGTTGTTGGAGTCGAAGGCATATTTGATTCCTGTGATAAGATAGTTTTTCTCATATCCTTTTCAGCCCACAACTGAGAATTCACCAAGGAATTTTCTTCTCTCAATAACTGAAGTAGCCTACATTCAAAACAAGCGTTAACAGTTAATTGTAGTAGGATAATAGCATGGTTCTAGATTATTTGTACAGTCTAGAAAGAGCTTTTTAAAATATCTATAACTGATCACATTCATTCCCAATCTGGATGTTACAAGGGGCTTCCCTAGAATTCTGAGGTCAGGAAAGGAGGAGCGGGGAGGGGGGAAACAGAAAAACTAACTATATCCATGCAACATCCTTTTAACTGTCTATTTCCAGTATTAAAAAGGTGGGAACCTCAATGGATATATTTGTACTGACCTGTCAGAATGGATGCTGGATTTGAAATTCAGAGAGTTATGGTGTCCATCTTCTGATTGACAAATTGATAATGCTTCCTCTTCCACTTCATTAAGAGCCTTTTTAGGAGGCAGCAAAGAAAATAAAAGGGACTTCAGTGCAATTTCAATTTGTCTTTAGGAAGAAGTTAGAGATCAATTTTCTGAAATTGTTTCATGAAAAAAACCCATTTGTTTCTGTCTCTATCTCAGAACGAAAGAACGAATGAAAACACACACCTCCATGAGAAGAGTTTTGGGAGACTTTAGTACCTAGGAAATAATGGTACTGACAACTGTCTCTGAAAATAACATGGCAAGTGATTAATTCAATATCCAATATTTTATTTGGGTGATTAATATTAAATAAGAAAGATCACACACACTGTAGGATAAAAAAAAGCTTTGAAGACTGTACCAAAACAAATACAGAGATAGAGCAGGCAGAAGATGGAAAAAGCAACCTAAACTATCACATTTCTAAAATTTCAGCCATTTGACATTACACACTAAACAACACTGTAATGAGATCTGCAAAATTACATTTATATTCTATGTGTAAAATGCATCAAGAACAAAATACAATCCTAGGTACTACATTTATAGCAAAATTTAAGCAAACAAATTTGGAATTAGGATTCCTCAAACCACCAGGTTTCTTCACTTCTGGGTAGGCTTCACCATAGACTTTAACTATGATTTTCATAGGCATATAAGGAAGAAAAAAAACCCCCTCTCACAGAAGTTCAGCTGACAACTATCAGTACGTGTTTCTTCTAAAAACTGAAGCCTATCCTGCAGCATGCATCCAGTCACACAGCTTACAAAGATGTTACAGTTAACTCTTCATATTAAAAAAATCCCAAAACCAAATACCACATCAAAATACATGACAGAACAGTACTGGAACTCAAATTGCAGATACTTGTGCAAGGCAGTAGGAAACAGGATTAGAGAACCATGAAAATATGACATCATCACTTTCACTCCCAGAGCCCTTTCAGTCTTCATCAGTGAGCTGTTTTCTGGGAGTGTCATATGCCTGTTATCAAACCACAGTGAGCATTCCTGGTACAACTCACATTATGAAAAGAAAACAGAACACAAAGGCAATCTAAATTAAATTTAAATAAACAATTTTTAAAAAATCTAAATAACTGTAAAAGAATATGAAATATTAGAAGTTAAACTTGTTGGATTAGTCAAGGCTGTGGAGTTAACTAGGGTACATTTACATGTGTGTTATCAGAAATAAATTGGAGCCCAACTGGCTATGTCTCCACATATGCAGGCATAATTAGAAAATCAGAGACACATTTTGGTATCTAGCAATTAGTTAAGTGACACAACAGTAGTTACTTTAGTCTGTAATTACTTTGTTCTCTTGCTGACGATTCCAGAATTTAAAAGTGAGAGCATGCTAATACGAGAGAGCTTCTAGGAGACACAAGATGTTTGCTTCTCATATTCAAAGGTTAAGAAATCAAAAAAATCATGAATCCCAGAGTATCACAAAACAAACTCACTTCCATTTAAGACCATTTTCTGTGTACGTTATCAACATGGTATACAATACATAAAAGACAGGTTTAGGTCTGCTTGGAAATTCTGCCTTTGAATATTCTCATTTTGTGCAAACAAAAAAGCCACGGGACATGCATGGAACAAAATATAGATTACCTGGGAATCCATGACAGATTCACCAAGGATCGAAAGCTGAGTGGGAGGATCACATTTTTGTACAGTGGGTCCTTGAGATGATTCTAGGTCACAGTTAGGTGCCATTGTTACATTAGGGAAACCTAGATGAATCAGACAAAACATGAAAGAACACAGAGGACTCAGTCTGTAGTATGTTGCAGAACTTCATACCAAACAGCAAGTTCCTGTACTTTACATAAAAAGGGTCACAGAGGTGTACGTCGCTTTAAACAGCTGGCAAAGGCCAACCATAGAGCTATCTTAATACATTCGGCCATGTACTAGGATTTTGTCCTCACCTGTGTAAGTACATTTGTGCAGAAGAAGCAGATACCATGACACAGTCGTTATAAGAAAAAGAGAATGGCAGCCTATAGAGAAAAGAATCTAAGCTTAAGATTTTGCATGCAAAGCCAATTCTGCCTTACAGCAGCATAAGGGCCCACAAAACAGGGTAAGAGAAGAAAAGATTTGTTTGTGAATTGCTGAAAAATACTCAATATCCAAGAGCAGGCAGTCAACCCAAGTAGACAGGAGAATGTGAACTACTAAAGTGGCTTGAACTGGTGCTCTGTATAGGCCAGTAGCTTGGCTGTGGAAATGGTGAGCGTAAGGTACTTCACAGTAAGTGATCCGGAATTCCATAATGGACCGATATGGTAGAATAACCATCCACGGCTCACCCTCTCCTGCCATAGGAGGCATTATCCTCATCTGTGTTTCATCCAACGTGAACAGGATCAATTGTAGTACGTTAGATGATGAGATGAAAACAGTTAAAAAGAATACTTTGCAAAGTGAGACCATTTATGAAAAGCAAGGAGATAATCTTAGATGTACTACCACATATAAATGACATAGATGGTCTACCTGTTCGCGTGCGAGGAGCATCCCCAAACAAGTCTTTTGCCGCGGCCATAACGTGATCAGATCGTTCCAATACATCTTGCAAATGGTATTGACCAGACAGAATCTGAAAGTAGAGCGCATTAAGAAAATACTTCATACTGAGCAGACCAATTTTTCTTTTGGTTGACAATGTTTGCCCAGTTGGTACTGTGCAATTAGATCCTAATTAAGATAGATCGTAAAACCATACTTCATTCTGAGTGACTAGAAATCACCTTGTTTTTCTGAAAAATTAAGCTGTTATTACTTCTGGGGCCCCCATCAGCACCAACTCTCTTTAGAGCCAATCCTCTTACTCCCTCTTCTCCTCCCAGCCTGACACAAACAAGAAGCTGGGTGTTTATGACACACTCATCAAATTGAAGATATATTACCTGGCACTTAAAAAAAAAAAATCAGTATGCATCCTCAAATCATTTGATCTCAATGTTGTTGAGTCAAAGACCATTTATCTACATCTGACAAGACACCCAAAAACTGCGCTGTTTGATTAGATCCAAACCGATTCAGGTAGACTTGTTTCTTTCAGCCTTGACTATTTAAAATCCTGCCTAAAAATTAAGCTACCTTCTACCATAAAAATCTCAACAGGCATAAACGCAGCTGACTACACCTGGCATCAGAAGATGTTTTGGGAATCTCCACACATTTCTCACAAGGCACAGATTCTACATTCAAGGTCTCTCCACCCCAGTATTTGGCACCACATCAACTGCGTCCTAAGGAGGGAGGTATTTGAGTGCAAAGCGAGAGGCACTCAGTTGCTGGGAGCCAAATGGAGCTGACTAGGAACATGGCTTTGTGGGCAGAATGCAATTCAAAACTCCGCACTGACTCGTTGTTTCACTCACAAAGCGGGAAATGGCAAACTAGTAACATTATGTCCCACAATCTGGGAAAAGGGTAGTTATTCTTAAACACCTGATACGAGACCAGGTATCTAAGTAACTTCCACTACATCGTGGTTAATCAAATTTAGACAGGAAGACTGCAAGTACTTTAGAAGATCCCACAGAAAAGACAGGCTTATGTAGGCCCTCCTACACAACAGTTGAGAACTGAGGGACAATTCCTGCTCTCCCATGAATCATAAGAAGGACTGGTTTGCAGCAGTTTCAAAGCTCTATATGCTGTTACCTCCACAGACTTTCTTTCAGCACCCATTGATAAGTTTGCTGTTTTATATTCAGCCTCATTCAAAAAAAATGTAAGCAGTACCATTTCATCTGGGTTTCCCCCCGCCCCCCATCATTTTATATGCATTGTTACATCAAGAGGTTTCCCCATATATCTAGTTTCCAGGTCTGTCTAGTCTTTTGAGCCTGAACTACACTGCAATGTATCTCCTGATAACCAACTCAGCAAATCAGTAAATATTCATCTCAGTCATATCACATACCCACTGTTTCAAATCACTACTAAGTTTTTACACTTGATACTAACTAAATCTAGTCTTTCCATTTTAGCCATCTGATGTCAAAAGAATGCAGGGGTTTAGACGAAGTCATGCCAGATCTGCAGAAGAAGAAAAAAAATATTTACCTGTTCAAAACATGATTGCTTTGCCTAAGGCAATTAAAACTAAGGTGAGGTGTTTAACCAGCCAAAAAATATCCTGATTAATTTGTTTTTATCCTCCCTACTAGATCTCTTTCAGCATCAGCAGTTTTCTAAGCTTTGCCCTCCTGCTGA
>JMFS01141618.1:0-12445 GCA_000699545.1 Podiceps cristatus
TGGGAGACAGTGTCAAAAGCCTTGCTGAAGGATGCTTTGGTTAAAACAGAAACCGAACATGCACTGTTGTCCCGTACGTTCTCTGAACTCAGCACGCGTAATTTCTACCTGCAGGTGAAGGAACAAAGTGCTTGTTCTTCATTTGAAGGAGTTTGTTTGCCTTTTGCTGAGTGGTTTGAGGATAGCTAATAGTTTGTGAATTCCTGGGATCTAGGTTTTATGAGTGACAACTAATTTTCTGGAGCAGCCTTCTAGTAAAAGGAGAAGAAAGCTAAGGCATCTAACTGATGTTAAAATGATTCTTGATGCATTTACATGTTATGTACATTTAATTATGGCAGTAGGGACTTGGATTCAGTGACTCTAAAAATCATTGAGTTCTGTATTGGAAGGGTTTCCTTTACCTTAAATTTTGTATATTTTCATTATTTCTGTGCCTTGCTTTTTGACAAGAAGTAGAAGGAGAAACGTAAGGAAATACAGGCTAAGTCATTATCAATTACATCTTCAAATCAAACTTGGGACACCTGCACATTTGGGGACATTTACGGATACAGGAATACAGCTATCTCATCACCTAAAGCTCACAGGAAAAAGCTATTCTCAGAACCTTACCATAAGCCATATCCTCGAGATTTGCATCTCTTTTCAAAGAAGATTCATATGACATTTGGAACATTTTTTAAGCTTTTGGAGTATTATCTGACATGAGAGTTGGAATGAGCTGAGAAATAGGAGTCACGAATCTTTTCCCAGCCCTTGCACTGACTTGCTGTGTGACCTTGAGCTATTGGCTCAAGCAAACATCTTAGGAGCTCTCTCTGATCTTGTGTTCTTTGACTATTGTTTGTTCGCTTGTTTGTCTAGACAATCTTCTTTTCAGGTATAAGTTACAAAAGGAAAGGAAAAGGAAAGCACTGGTGTTCAATGCGATTAGCAGCCCAACTGCATGGGACTCCAATCAGCATTACTTAAAAATTGCTGCATTAAAGTCTACGGCTCAGTTATGCCATCTCTAAAAGGGGGGAAATAATGTGGATAATAAAGTGCTCATGCTTTGCAAATGAAAAAATATCACTGCACAAAAGCAAATTCCTGTTTTATTTTAGGGTTTCTGACTGCTATGCGTCATTCAGGAAATCTTTGCATTTTCATGAATGACAAATCTATCTTCTAGTTTGCCTCCTACGAAAGGGAAAACTTTGGCATGCTCAAGTATGCCTTAAAGGCAATGCTGCCTTTGGGATCTCACATTAACATAATGATAAATGTGCTGTGTATTGCTTGAAAATGCTATGCGCCAAGGTGTCAGAATATGTTTTCCCTGCACACCTCTCGATTAGCATCTTATTTACATATTGGCAGGAAAAGGATTCCGAGAAAGACCTACAAAATAAAGTATGTTTTAATATGGTCTTCTCTAAGGCCAAAGTATTAGTTACAAAAGCAGTTACCTGCTGGCATGTTTTTCAGAGGTAGTGGTGATGAGTTACACATTTTAAAGTACTGAACTCATGTGTTTCAGTGAATAGTAGTACTGGTGAAATATCTTTCCATCTTATACTAGCTGAAT
Source organism: Podiceps cristatus (assembly GCA_000699545.1). Classification (NCBI taxonomy): domain Eukaryota; kingdom Metazoa; phylum Chordata; class Aves; order Podicipediformes; family Podicipedidae; genus Podiceps; species Podiceps cristatus. The sequence continues at coordinate 1,574 of JMFS01141618.1, forward strand.
TTACTCTATAATTCAGACTCAATGCATAACTTGGACAAACCCACTTCCCCCCATCCCCTGATCTGTAACAGGAACTTTACCTTTTATAATGATGAGTCCACTGATTAAAGACAAAATATCTGACTTTAGTGGAATTTACGATTGGTTTCATCCTTTTTGGCTGCCAAGTAGAATTTGCTTCCTGTTGGTTTTGCTTAAGTCAGAACTTGAGCTCAATGTGACCTGGCAATGTGCGCATGCGGCCCAGAAGGCCAACCGTACCCTGGGCTACATCAAGAGCAGCGTGGCCAGCAGGTCGAGGGAGGGGATTCTGCCCCTCTGCTCTGCCCTTGTGAGACCCCACCTGCAGTGCTGCCTCCTGCTCTGGGGCCTCAGCACAAGAAGGACACGGAGCTGTTGGAGCGGGTCCAGAGAAGGGCTATGAAGATGATCTGAGGGCTGGAGCACCTCTCCTATGAAGACAGGCTGAGAGCGTTGGAGTTATTCGGCCTAGAGAAGGCTCTGAGAATATCTTCTAGCAGCCTTCCAGTCCCTAAAGGGGGCCTGCAGGAAAGCTGGAGAGGGGCTTTTGACAAGGGCATGCAGAGATAGGATGAGGGGTAATGGCTTTCAACTGCAAGAGGGTAGATTTAGCTTAAATATAAGGAAGAAATTCTTCACGATGAGGGTGCTGAGGCCCTGGCATGGGCTGCCCAGAGAAGCTGTGGCTGCCCCATCCCTGGCAGTGTTCAAGGCCAGGTTGGACGGGGCTTTGAGCAACCTGGTGGAACTAGATGGTCTTTAAGGTTCCTTCCAACCCAAACTATTCAACGATTCTATGAAGCCATAGTATATTGATTCTGCCTTGTATTGTTTGTTTTTAAAGAATTTCCACAGGTTATCTCAATGTCCTGCATTTCCACTATCTCACACTATTCAGAAGCCCCATGTTCTAAATATCTCTTTTAGCAGTGGCTGGCATGAGAATATGTATGCAGAGTAAAAAAAAAAAAAAACCAACCAAACAAAAAACCCCCCACAAAACCAAAACACAACACTGAAATGATAGTTGCTATTCCTTCTATATAAATTAAACATACTTTTGATATTGTAATTTACCCTTGTGCAGTGCTTAGAAAACCTTGTTATTAGAAACCCTTGAGGTTAGGGACCGTATGAATGCATTACAAAAACACTCTATCCTATTATAGAATCATAGAATCCTTTAGGTTGGAAAAGACCTTTAAGAGCATCGAGTCCAATTGTTAACCTGTAACTGCCAAGTCCAAAGTTGAGTTGAATCAAAATAAATTTCAAGATACAATGTACAGATAATATAAAGAGATAGGAACTTGCAGAGACTGCATGGCCAAAATGATGATGAGAATCATACCACATTAAGAGACTAAACTACTTTGTAGCATCATGGAAAAATAAGTGTTTATTTTCACATCTGAGGATAGATACGAAGTTAATGAAGTAGCCTTAGGTAAGGGAGACGTTATTTTCACAGAGATGCTGTCCGTGTAGGACATTCTTTATCAAAACTGTTGAAAAGAAAGCTGTAGCGCTTGAGATGTGAAGCGATCAGAGCAGAGCAGTCCATTCAACATTTAGAGAAGCAGAAAAGATTGTATCTTAGAGCTGCTATTGCGGTTGAGGGACAAAAAAATCCTAAACCTTTATCTGAAGCAGACAGAGCCTGGATGCTGTGCATGGAGATGCCAGAGTGGAAAAGAGCATGGGAAGAAGGAGGGAGCTGCCGGTCACCACCTTCTGGAAAAGGCACAGCAGAGTTTGAAGAGAAAGATTAGATATTACAATTTGTTCTTGCTGAGTTTGAGATGAAAACTAGAAAAAAGAGGGATCAAGGGGACAAACTAAAATTGCAGCTTAAAGGAAAGCTCAAATACGGAGGTACAGGTTTCCGAACCATTAGAATAGAGTTGGTAGATTAATTCGTGTTTTCATTGACTTTTACAAATGGCTCTGAGCAAAGAGTTGGTTCAGGCTATGATAAATATTATTTTGAATGTTACAATATAATGCACAGTAAACTAATATCCCCTCAAGCAATGAATGTAAATAGAGTTGGTGATATATTTCTGGAGGTTATGTTATTTTAATCAGCTCTAGAGAGAACTATCTCTGGGAAGTGCTGCTCTGATGTTGAATGTTACTGGCTCCTACTGGCGACCGTGATGTCTGGAATGAGGATAGTGCAGTTCAGAAAATCTGGAAAGCTGCCAGATCCAGCTGAACTCAGTGGATCAAATTCTGCTGTTTTTACACTTGAGCAGCTGTGTTGACTTCATTAGGGTCTCATGTGTATAACAGAGTACTTTCTAATATGATTATATCAGGAAACTGGGATTCAGCTGTATCTAATTTATTATTGCATTAGGTATCAGTTTGCCCGCATCATACCTGTCAATAACATTTCAAAATAAAAAAAAAAAAAAAAAAAGTAATAACGCCTGGAAAGAAAATAACTTTAGAAGACAGCTGATGGCTTTGGAAAATGAAATAGATTAAACAGACAAAAGAAGTGAAAAACTGATAAAAATGTCAAAGCAAAGAGCCAGGACCAGACAGTGAGGCTTAACATCTCTGCTGCCCTCTCACTGGCGGCCTGACTTAACAGCATTTTGAAGAATTTAAAATGCAGTAACAGCTGAAACAGGGCCATTACAGACTGCAGGCGGGATTTTTCAAGCACAAGTTGAGCCCTGTCCCCAGTCCTTGATGTCTTAGCTCTGGCTTTTAGCAGGTGCACAGGTGGGCCAACCCTGGTATTTCTGAAAGAACTCTCAGAAGCTGACGCTGGGAGGTGCGTTTCCAGCCACAGAGCTGTGTTTTCTACCTCGTGTTGCGCTTCTGTAGTTTTCGTGCAAGCTTACTCTAGACAGCCAGTCTACATAGATGGAGTCTCATCTTGCATCATTAACAGGGCTGAGAACTCAACTTCAAGGAGCTCTTGCAAGAGCTGTTTTAAATTGATTATTGTGCTGCTCAGAGGCTCTAGTTACACAGCGCTCATTAGTGATAACTGAGGCACTGAATAAAGCAGACCTGTCAGGCTTCCTGCCTTTGAAAAGACAGATAAATTAGTCTGGGCAGAGTGCCATGCTAGTCTGTTTATATTACTTGCAGTACTTGAACTAGCTCAGAGAGAGCGAGCTTGGGTATCCCTTCACGAGAGGATAGTGTGCTGTCCAGATGTCCCCCATACAGACAAACAGTTAATAATGCTTTGAATTGGCTTTGTTTGCTCTGCTTCAATTAAAGCATTAGAGTAACTCCAACACTAAAAGTGTTTTGCCTTTTTTTGGTGGTTGTCTCTGAGGGAGGCCAACGATGCTAACCTACTGCGGTGCAAATAGTGGGTGGCCTTTAACCTTTCCAGCTGGCACTGCTATTACTCAGCCAGGTTTCTCCTGAGGTGCTCTCATTTGTCTTCTGGCCTTGGGAGCTTGCGCAAGTGCGGTGCTGTCTCAGGGGAGTGCGGGCTGGGGGCTGTGTACCCAGCCTGCGTCAGCCAATGCGGAACATGACATTGAGGGAAGGGAAGAAAGGGCAGAGCCCTTTTGCTGCTCTCACTTTCTATGCCAGACTCCAACTGGACCCAGAAAGGGGCCATCACAGTTGAGTTGGTGTAAAAGCTGTAGGGCGCATTTACTCACCTTTCCAATGATGCTGTCTCTCCAGAAATGATATGAAAATGTTAGCAACAAATTAGTCATAGTTTTATAATTTGACCAGAAAGTGTACATATTCATTCACCCAGACAACTCTAAGATAACCAAGTGAAATGCGTACTGGAAATACAGTTTCTCAGAAATTGTTTTCCCTTCCCACTTGTACTTTATTATACATTTTTCACCCCTTCTACATCAAGATACAATGAAAACATTTCACAGCAGTATCTTTCTCTTTTTTGCACCCTAAAATATGAGTGAAAGAATTAAGAGACAAGGACAGGCTGTCTAGTCACTGCAGTATTGGCCAGTGGTTTGGATCAGCATGTTTGCCCCAAGGCAGCTACTTTATACAGTGCAGAACATCCCCAGAAGGAGAGACTTGCCTCCCTCAGACAGGAGGCTGACCTTGAAAGCTTAGGTTCAATCAAGTAATAAGAGAACTTGAAAACAGGTTTCCCATTTCCCAAGGAAATGCTCATCCTGTGCATCTGTTTGGGCTGGGTGAGGTCAAATTTGGAGCACGTCGATCAGTTGGCATTTTCTGACAATAATTAGCATGTTAGGAAATAGAAAGATAGAGGAAGCATGACAGAACATCATACAGCAACCATTTGCTCTTGATATACATGTATAATATTTATGGTACTGGAGAAATAAATGAAGAAATATAGGTAGAACTGACATTAGCCCTCCGTAGCTTTCTGGATCTCTGGTCAACCCAGCCCTTATCAACCTACGTTTAAGGCATAAATTTGATTTTGCTAATAATCAGTGAAGTAAGTTTAAGGGCTTGTGGTAAACATTGATGTAACAGAATAAAACCAAGTTCCATCATATTTAAGCATCTTGGTTGTTTAGTTTGCAGCTACAGCCAGGAAATTTTAGTAACTTGGGCAATTTTCTCCAGGAGCCCTCGACCAAGTGCTCACATGGCTGCTCTGTGTGGATGGGGAGGAAGGGTGTTTGACAATACCTGCAGGGTCAATGCAACCTCTCACAACAGTATTCATCCAGGAAGGAGCCAGAATTTAACTCTCAGCTGAAGCGGACTTTTTGTACCACTCCTAATGACTCAGCGGAGACTTGCAAGACTCTTACCAAATGCTGCTAAATAAAATTTTCCACTTCAGCAACTTATTCAACCAGAGGGAATTCTGTCTGCAGTGCAATTGAAAGTATTCTTGCTCAGAAATAGAAATCATTGATTACTCTGCCTTTTTGAAGGCATTGTTCTTCATCCTGCCCAATGGTCTGTGCTTTGAAGAATCCTTCATGATTGCTACTGAATAAGTCAGTGTTGCAAAAGCATCAAGCAGGGAATGGATTATTATAATAACCGTTCTGTCAGATGCTGTTTTTGGCACAAAGGCTGGGTAGAAACAACTAAGACTCACTATTAAAATGATACCATGTGCATCGATCTAGAATTTAGGGGGTTCACTAGTCAGCTTTTAAGGTACTCTTAATAAGCAATAATCTCACATTTATGAATAATGTGTATAAAGAAAGAAAAAAAAAATCTAGTGGAAGGGGAAAATCACCAGGGCAGCTTGTAAAAACACTTGATAATATATCTGTGAAAGAAATAAAAGCAACCCTTGTTTCAGGACAAACTAATGAGTTATGTTTGTTCATCACACTTCAGTGCAAATATCCAATAATCAAATGTTCCCTCACCGCTCCCTCCCTTCCAGAAAATCCTTCCATGTTTCAGTTTCAGCAGACAGCATGATCCCAAAATGGAGGTGTCCCTCCAGTGCCTGGTCCTACTCCGTTCCCTCATCCTGCTATAGGTATTTCAGATAGTAGAGTCCCGTCATATTTTAGTCTGCTCATCTTCCATGCTGTGAGGCTGTCTATCTGCAAGAGCTCTTTCTGGGAAATACTCAGTCAATATCACCTCACTCAGTGAAGTTCAGCATCCTATTCCTGTTATTTGTGTTGCCATAGTTCTTTCAAGCCCCAGGAAGGGTTTGACACCGTGTTGCATTTGGTACTCCACAAACATCCTTTGAGCATTTCCATCACTACAGAATGAGCATCCTTTCCCTGCCTGTCATTTGGTTAGTGACAGAAAGGATTTTAAGTTGACATATGTTAAAATGGCTCCTAAAGCATCATTGAGAAATTCTGAGTAGAAAGCTTCAGTCAACAAAGTTTTTCCTATTACTAAAATCCCCACAGCCACCAAAAGCTGAATGACTCCTTCATCTCTATTTATCTGACACTGGGCATAAATAGTTCATGCAGCTAAAGCAGCTGTCATCATTCATTACACTCTTCACCTTAAGAAGGGTCAAACAATTTCTTACCTTCTCAGAGGCTTATATTGTTATTTATATTTACATTACAACCATACCTAGACCTTCAGGTCAATAAGGCACTGTTGGCTAAAGCATTATGCAAACACTGGCAAAAATACAGCACCCCACCCTGAAAAGCCTATATCCCAGGATGCGTGATGTGCAGGGAGAGAGGGCAGGGAAGGCTAAAGTCAAATTCTTTATAGATTTTATACTCATTTACAACTTTTCTGCTCATTATAAATCCACAGAAAAAGTGTTGAAACTCCCCATCTGTGCCTTAAGATATGAGACACACCGAGGACGCACCTGGAAGATGAGATCGCAGTGACAACTGCAGGGACGTGGCGGGCTGGAGAGGCTGTAAGAGGCACGAATGGCCAGGAGCTGCGTGCGTGAGGTGCTTGGAGGAAGAAGGTTGTGTCAGGTGGAAGCCAGAGGCCAACGGCCACCCTCCTGAAGCATAGGGCTGGAGGGGGAGCCAGCACTGCCTGCAGCCTTGGGCACTGCAGGGTGGGGGGCGCCGAGCCACAGCCCCCTCGCTGCTCGTTGCAGGCCTGATAGTTCTCGGCATCACGTCCGAAACAGCATCATCTTAAGGACTGTGATGGTGGGCTGTAGCCAAGACCAATGTCTTCAGCAGCTACGGAGAGTGGCTGGTGATTGTGCATTCAGAATATTCCTGGCAGACTTTACAGAGAATATAGAGGCACATGTGGCCTGGAAAAGCTCAGCCTTTCTCAAAATATTCAGATAAGAATTCAGATTTGAAGAGCTTATCCAAAAGGAAGCCTCAGAGCTCCTGTGGCTAACCTCTGTCCAATAACATACTTTTTTTTTTTTTTTTTTTTTTTTTTTTCTTCAAATAACGTGTTGTTCTTACAGCAAGGATTTCAGCACAAAGACAAAAGTGATCCAGATATCGGAACCTGACACTCTCCCTTCTGAAAGGAAGCTTTGTTGCTAGGCAGGGGAATGTCTAAGAGAGGTACATAGCAAAAATAATGCTAGCACTGGAATTCGGCGTAAGACACAGTCACACATTCAACAGTAGGTGCTTTGGCAAGTGCATGAAATTACAGATGGACCTGTTAGGTTTTATAGTAACTGGTGGAAGCTGCACTGAACAAGATGGAACAAGTTGCAGGCTAAGAGATAAAAAACCTTAATGTACAAGGATCCCATTTCATTCCATCTTTATGCTGGTGTTACATACTATGCCGGATGGTGGTGCATGTTATGCTGGATGCCATGCGGTGTGTCTAGATGTTGTTATCTACCCTATGACTTAAAATAATTGTTCAGTACAAGTCTCAAAAATGTTAGGCTAGTCAAGGGCCTTTTAGTTTTCAATCTGTGCTCTCCCAGTAATTCTTATTTTAACTCTTAGTAGCAAATACGTTCTGCCTCAGAGGAGCTTCAGCTATCTCTAAGTGGCAAAAAATGTAAGCTTTGTTGTAAATGAAGCGTGGGATACACTGTCAATACAAGCTGTCCAAAACATAATGAGAGGATTTAAATATTTTATGATTTTTTCCAATGTTCTATCAGAGATTGAACATGGGAATGAGTCTTAAGTGAGAGCAACTTACCAGATGAAGAGCATAATGAATGCCTTTCATAAAAATGAATATTTAAACAGTGTAGTTAGTTGTATTATAATTGTTCAACTTCAATGCAATCACACTGTTTCACTATTCTTTTCTCCAGTATAATTCTAATCTGAATATATTATATATAAACTGTACTGGATAGGAATCCATCAGGCATGGAATTATCTCTTAGAAATGCAATTCTTTGGTCAGCTTGGATGGTTAATCCAACCTCATTCTGTGGATATCTAATGTATATATGTGTGCATTTTAATATAATTTAATATGATACAACAACATATACATATTTTAATCCTAAGAATTCAGTAGTAAAACTCCTATTGCCTTCAGTGCAGACTGGCTCTTACGCCCTCAAGACATTTTAAAAGAATGCTGACTCTTTTGAGAGTTTAATATTGCTATTAGCCTACGCTGGTTGTATATTTTAACATAGACAAGATTTTGCATGCTAAATCAACAGAGCAGCTTAATCCAGTCTTGAAACTCTTCAGACAAATGTATGAAGAGGAAAATACCAGTAGGCTGCTCCAGCATGGACCTGCACCTGCCTGTCTCTTCATGCCCCTGCACCATTTCACTACAGAAAGAAAAAAAAAAGTTCAGTGGATATTCACTGAGTGTGGCCATGCAGGCGCACATGCGCGCACACACACACACACACTTATGGAAAGCCTTTTGCAGGCAACAGAAATACTGCTACAAATGTCAGTGAGGCTCAACTGGAGAATTAAATCAGTATGTAAGGTCACCTGGGAACATTTAGCAGCATTTTTTTTTTCTTTTTAAGTATCAGCTACCTTCCTGTTCACCAGAACTTTTGCAGTCTTTTGTTAAACCAGCAGCATATTTATCCTCTTGAAGTTTCTTATTAACTGTATTTTGAGGACCATCTTGTTCAAACAGTTTTTGCTGTTACAGGTCAAGCCTGGTGCGAAAGTCAGGAGACAGCTCTGAAATCTGCATCTGCACACGTTAGGTGTGAGCTCTCCCTGTATGCAGGAGACCATTGTGGGAGATCTTTCCATTCGGTGTGGGTGGATGAATGAGTGGGAATAGAGGAACTATGCTAAGAAACTTTTTCGGACCGTCAATAAAAATACAATGGCACATTGCCTTTGGGTTCCTCCAGTTCCTACCTCCCCAGAAGGGAACAATCATCACCATTAATTATTGAGTGTATCATGAGATTTAACATTTTGAGTGCGGAAATACGTTGGACGCTACATTTGTCCACTGTTAGTTAGCAAGGCATATTGAAGGAGAGAGGGATGAAGGAAGCAGAATGGGGTTATTTTTTGATGAAGATGATGGTTCAGCTTCATTTCATCCAAGTGGAACAATCTAAGCAAGTTTTTGAAAGTAAGGTAGACCCAGATTTTGCTGGTTTGGACCTAGTTAATTTTGAAGCAATTCTATTGCACTTGATCGACATTCACTAAAAGCATTCTGTATATCATTGAAAACTCTCTCATATTTGATGCTCCACATTTTCAAGATTTCAATGCAATTTAAAGGATTACAATTTTGTTCTGGGTTACCACATGTATTTCTTGTTTGGTGAACACAGTAATAGATGGGGAGAGGAACACACAAGCGGAACGTTTAAATTAACTGAAACACATCTGAAAATATGTAAGCCAGTTAGTTAAGACAAAAAAAAAAAACAAAAAAAAAAACAAAAAAAAAACCACAAAACACCAAATCCCCCAAGTCTATCAGTTTAGGCTTTTCTTCTTAGAAAATTTTTATTGCAATGAAATCTCTGCAAGCACTAATCCCTACTACTGAACATGGCATTTTATTTCATTTAATTAATTTTCTTTATTGGAGCCAAGTTGATAAAAGATTGAAAATCATCTATTGTACATGTGTAAATACCTTAAGAATCCTTTTTAATATGCACAGCAATTAGCTTATTAACAAATTCAACTACAAAATCAGACTTTGAGATGTGATACCAGCTATTTGCATAACAACTAATCACCTCAGCCCAAGAACATCTGCCTGCATTTATAGCACTCCTACCGCCACAGTCATGTGTCAGTTGGTTTGGTTATTCATGAGTGAAGAACAGAGCAGTGCCATTGCTGTAGCATGGCATCGGAGGAATCAGCAAAATCTAGGTCACGCTCAAGCGTTTTCCATTTCTCTCTCTTAACTAATGCTTTGCCAAGGCTCTTCCTACGTTGACAATGGTGTTGCCTTGAACAAGGCAGCACCATAAAACCTGCAGGCCCCTGCAAGCAAGAGTAACACTTTGTAAAGTCATCCTTAGGAAATACTCTTTGGTTTCTCCATAAATTTCATTATGTGCTGCTGCAAAGTGTTCAGAGCCTTTCAGCTTCCCCATGGCTTCAGCAAAGGATGAGAATTTCTCAGCTTTTGGAAGGATTACGCTCATGTGGACCTGGCAGTCGGGAAAATCCTCTGCTTCACTAGTGCGTTTAATTGCCCCCAGGCACAGTTTTTACTCTCTGCCATGAATACAGTCCTTTGAATGCACTTGACAGTGGGTAGTGTGAAAAGCCTTTTTTCCTCCCATGAATTAAAAGTGACTGAGTGAGCAACACATGAGTGGAAGAATGAAGCGTTACCATGTATGAACAGTGAGGAGATACAGAGCAACTACAAGAGTGAATTTGGGGGCAGATTAAAAGAGATGTGTGATGAAGATAAGTGATGCCAAGAGAAAAGAGAAAGGTGGAAAGTTAAAGGACATAATAGAATTTCCTTAAAAAACAGTCAAGGGAAACTGAAGTACATGACCAAAGGAACTAACAGATGAGAAAAAAATTACCATCTGCAACTAGCCAGGGGACATTAAACAAGCAGCTACAGACCTCTTTGTAGGTAGGACACCTAGCGTGAAGGAAGGATATCTTCAGCAATTATAAAATGAATTTATGACTGATTTTTGAAGCTGTATATATTCTTCTGCTAGGAAAGCATTTGATTAGATCCTTACAATATACTCAATTTTAGCCAAGGACCTTCTTGCTCTACTTTCTCTTATTTTACGGTAGATGTTTTTTCACATACAACTCTAACATTTCTGACAGCTGGAGAGCATGTTAAATAAATAAAATAGTTATTTTTAGAGATGATAATTACTTATCTGCTTGAGCAGATCAAGTTAGAAGTCATTGGATAGTAGAAACAAATTCTTGTTCGATTCAGATTTAACACTGCAAATCTGATTGTTCCACCTCAATTCTTACAGGATGGAATTTTAGACTTAAAATAACTGCTTTTACCTCCTGTCCTGGTTTCAGCCAG
>KL290700.1:5891-15958 GCA_000699545.1 Podiceps cristatus
CCTGTGGCGGTGCCGCTGGCCCCCAGCCTTCCTTATCTGCGCGAGCATGCATCCTATTTATCGTGCGGACTTCCTTTGTTTGTCAGCCCGCTCTCCCGTGGGTTACCGCATGATGGTCAGTTGGCGTGGTTGTGGTATGGCAAAGGCATTGCGCCGCACTCCAGCTTTAATTGCCTTTTCCGGGTCTTTCCAAAGTTTGAGGCTCTTAAATCGTCGTCGGGGCTGTGTTCCCCGCCGCCAGGCCCTGCCGAGGCTGTACGTGGGGCACTGGGGCCAGCCTGGGTCCCTGGTGAGAGAGAAACGGTGACAAGCTGCAGCCTGGGGGCAGCCACCAAGTCAGTGAGAGTGGAGGGTGCGTGGCGTAGAGGAGAGGCCGAGGGAGCTGGGCTTCTCCAGCCCAGAGGAGAGAACGGCTGACGAGGCTGCGGATGCGTCTTCCCCTGCCTGAGAGGTAGACAGGGAACGCAGAGCCACAGCCTTCTCAGAGGTGCTGGTGAAAGGACAAGGGCCAACAGGCACCTTCTGCAACACGGGGACCTCTGATGGGATAGGTGAAACTGTTGAATTTGAAACTGTTGCCCCCGCATGCATCAGCGGCTACTGATCCCCCGATACCGTCTGTGGGAGTTCACAGGCCCATCTCAGGGGGCCACGGCTCTCACGGGAACAGGCGAAAACCCACAGTGCTTAAAATTAAGAGTCTGTGATACAATGAGCAAATACAGAATGATGAGAGGCAGATAAGACGTGGAGAACACGTGTATCGGTGTGGCATGGAATCCAGCATTATGTGGCTAAGAGGGGAGAAAGAAAGAAAATAAGGATGACTCTCAAAATGCTTTAATAAAGGTCTCAAAGCTTTTGCAGATAGGAAGTCGTAGGTGAGGACGAGCTCCCTACACTGTTTCAGAGCAAAGCCCTTCTTTTCATTAATCAATTGCTAATATAAAACTGTCCAAATCTGTAGGAAGCAATCAAATACGCGAAAGCCAAGTTATCCTAATCTAAGGTAAATGCATGCATCTCTTACTAATACAAAGGTATCTTTCTCTGCATAAAGCAAATAAGCCTGTCTGCGGGCTGCCTGCAAGCGATCTGCCTCACCGGCCTTCGTCCGCAGCGCGCGATGTGGCTCTCACACCTCTGAGGATTCCTGCTTGCCGTGGGTCCCGCTGCGGACGGGACGGGCTCGTGCTGGCCGTCACCGTTAGCCACGACTTGCTCCGCTGTCGTCTTAAGTCAGTTTGGCTGGTTTGTTTCATCACTCGCTCTGGTCTAAGACTTTCTAATGTGAAAGAAGTTTATCTCAGAGAACCTGTCATTCCATCAGCTGCTAGCATCACACCACTCTTATTTTTTTCCATGTGTAAAGGAGGTGGATGTAAAATGTGCAGCTCCCTGTCATGGGACCTTGTGGATGCTAAAAACTGATGTGAGTTCAAAAAGGGACCAGACGCATTCACAGAAGAAAAAATGCCACTGTTGCGTACGAGGACGCTGACGGCTTTTCGGGAAATCCTTGATCTGCAAATCGAGGTGGCTAGAAAAGTAATCCGGAGAGGATCACTACAGGTTCATCCAGCTCTCCTCTTCCTCAGGCATATGCCATAGCTCCCTGCCAGACAGGGTGCAGGGGAAGATGGGCCACATTTGAGCTTAAGGACTGACAAAACAGCTTGTGCAGTGTCACAGATATATTGGAATTTCTCCCCGGGACTCTTCACAGAAGGCAAAAAAATCCCACGGGCAGAGGGAGAGCTGCAGAGCAAAGAGAAGGCTGCCCAACTCTCCCTCCCTACCCAAGGGCTCCTGTGTAGAAATGCTCCGGGGGTTTGCACATAGCTTGAGATCACCTGCGGGGACGGGTAGTGATGGCCACTCTGAGGTGACACTTCCCCACCCACGTGCTTCAGCTGGAGAACACGGGCAGCCTTGGTACCTCCAACCACCCCGTACTGGGAGAGCTGGGACCGCCAGCAAGGAGACTGGTGAGCATCGCTGGTGTAAAACTCAAAGGTGCTGGCCTTGGGGCAAGTGAAATGAGTCTCTGCTTGATAATAAACAGGGCCATGAGAACTAACAGCCCGAGAGCCTTCTGACTCTGTGATACTCTGGGCAAAAAAACAGTTTATCATCCAAAAGCTGCCTTTTGTGTCAATGCTGGCACCCCAATGTCTGTGCAGCGGGCTCAGCGCATGGGCAAGGAAGGGCCCAGATGTGGCCTAGCGGCATCTGAGCTCAGGGGCTCGTGTCTAGAAAAAGCCTGATTGATAAGAGCCTGGAATTCAAGTGGTCCTGAAATAGTGATAAGGGCAGCTGGGGACTGCCTCATATGGACACACGGGCTGGGGCAGTGGGGCTTGGTATGCAAGGAGGTGGCACCTGCCCCACACGCTCAGTGTCACGTTTCACCCCCGAGGAGGCTCGCACGGGGCGAGTGGCATGTGCTGCGTCTCCAACGCACCGTGGAGATCGTGCTTTGCCTGCCCTACACGGAGCCAAGTGAAACAGGGGCCGAGCGCAGCAGTAGAAAGCTTTGCTGTCCTCACGGAAGTGCAGGAAACGGCATGGCCAGGGGTTAGGCTCCAAAAGCCAGAAGTGGAGCATCAAGGAGTTTCAGACTAAATCACCTTAACGCAGCCCTGAGCTGATGGGAAGAGTCCCTCTGCTTTGCCCGGTGGCAGGGCTGTGATGGTGAAACAGGGGATTACAGAATCGTAGAGTTGTTTAGTTTGGAAAAGACCTTTAAGAGCATCGAGTCCAATTGTTAACCTGTAACTGCCAAGTCCAAAGTTGAGTTGAATCAAAATAAATTTCAAGATACAATGTACAGATAATATAAAGAGATAGGAACTTGCAGAGACTGCATGGCCAAAATGATGATGAGAATCATACCACATTAAGAGACTAAACTACTTTGTAGCATCATGGAAAAATAAGTGTTTATTTTCACATCTGAGGATAGATACGAAGTTAATGAAGTAGCCTTAGGTAAGGGAGACGTTATTTTCACAGAGATGCTGTCCGTGTAGGACATTCTTTATCAAAACTGTTGAAAAGAAAGCTGTAGCGCTTGAGATGTGAAGCGATCAGAGCAGAGCAGCCAGGGGATCTGAGGAAGGGTCCTGGAGCTCCCCTGTGGCAGGTGACACATATTCCAGGACCCAGTGGGGCCTTTCCCTGCCTGGCTTGGAGCATCCCCTGCCCCCTTCACGTGGGGAGCAGGAGGGCAGCTGTGGGGTCTGTGCTGGCCGCCGGTCACACGGAGGAGGCGTGCTGTGGGCGCTGCCAGCGTCAGGGGCCGAGTGCTGGATTTCTTCCAAGAAGAGCTGCTGCGCAGGGTGCTGAGCTCTGTACATCTGCCTGCGCCGCCCTGGAGCACATGGTCAACACAAGCCCCTGCCAGGCCTGGAGATGCAGCTGGAGAGGAGCTGCCGGGCTCCCATGTCCCTTCCAGGTGGCTAGTGGGTCTAGGCTCCCCTGGGAGAAGCAGCCGCCCCCCGGCATCCTGCTGGGATGCGGCCAGGCCTCAGCAGGTGCTTGACGGCCTCTCCGGTACCCTCAGGACACGGTGCAGCAAGTCCAGGGCTTGTGCCCTGCCAGGCTGGCACGGCTCGGCCGTGGCCACATAACACCAGCCGCCCCAGAGGGGCCAAGCCCCGGGTGCCTGCGCTGAGGCTCAGCATCTCGCTTCGCCCCTCCCTCAGGACATAGGCAGGGCATCTGAGGAGACATCTGGCAGCTGGTTTCGTGGGAGTCTGCAAGGCCAAGAGCTGCCAAAGCCTCACTCCTGCTGCTTTATCTTTTGCCGCCAGGCTGGGGCTGTTTCAATAAGCCACGGCTGTTTGCCATGCCCTCTGGTCCCCATGCCGTGCTCTGCCCTGGGGGCTGGCGGGCTTGGGGCTCTCACCGGCAGCGCTGGCAGGCTCAGACTGACTGCGCTGCTGAGTGCGTCAGCCCAGGGTTACCTCTGGAAAACCAAACAGCCTGGCAGGTTCTGTGCATGGGCCGCTAACAGGGGAGGAAGTTTCACAGCCCTCGAGCTTGCCCCAGTTACCTTTCATCTCCTGTAGCCTTTATCGTCTCCCCAAAGGGCCTGGGATAGCCTTAACTGGAGGTGGGGGCTGTGATGGTGGGCGCCAGGTTCAATAGGTGTGTTTCTGCACGAATAAGGCGATCTGCGTCCTGCCATACATTAGATATGTGGATGGCTCACACATGCTGAAGAATTTGGGCTGCCCGGTGTATCTCCACACCACATAGCCTGCAGGACAGCTTCTCCTCCCAACCAGGTGGGATGCAGTGCCAATCACCCCCAGAATCTCCTGCATGACAGTGTCCCGTGCACCCTCCCACCTCCCTCCCAGCCAGCTCAGGCAGTGCTCTCTGCTCATGGCAGTGCCAGCTGCCCCAGTACTTCCCAAAATGCCACAAGGCCACAAGGAACATGTTTGGCTGGATCAGTGTAGCTCCGTCCCTAGGAAGCAAGAGCCTAGTAGTCATGGTCCCAAGGCTCACACGTCTTTGTTTCCTAGAAAAAAAGTAGCCGGGTCATGCATTTGGGCTAGATGCTGCAGCCTGTGGCTGCCCGAGCTCTGGTTTGCAGCAGACGTGCTGCCACAGCCAGCCCCAGAGCTTTCCAAAGGGATCGGTATCCACGAGCGCTGAAGGTCACAAGCCTACTGGTCCCAGCGAAGGTCTTCCTCGGTGGCAGCAAGAGCGTATCCTGAGGGCACCCAGGGTGGGAGAAAAGCAAGTGGTCTCATGGAGAGCGGAGCCAGCACCCCACACTGCCTTGTGGCTCCGTGCCTTGGGCTGGCGGCACTGCAGGGATGAAGGGACATCCTGGCTCTACTGGGGTTGATTTCCCTGGAATGGGATGTATTGGAGACCTTTATGCTTGGGTCTAATGTTGACCTATGGCTTGATGATGACCTGGGGGTTTCAAAGGCTTTGGGAAAGCTCCAACACTCCCGTATTGCTCTGATGGGAAAATGCAGAGACTGCCCGCTGCCCGAGAGGCGGCTGTGCTCCGGAGGGTCGGCATCAGCGCTCCCCCCTGCATTTGGACACCTCCTGGGAGACTGCCAGTCTCTGAGAAAGGCCTTGCACACCTTAAAAATCGGGACCTCAGTAGCTTCTGGGCATCCTGCTTGAAAAGACAGGCCAAATTACAGGAGATTCAAAAACCTTTCCTCAGATTTTCCAGGGAGGGCTGGTGGGACGTCTTACCGACAACCACCGGAGACAAGATGGAGTGGCAGAAAGCAGTAGTGAGCGTGTAGGCAAATCTTTTGCATTTATTCATTTGAAGTGAATTAAAATTCTGGCACTAAAATGAAAGAAAGACTTTATCTTGGAAATGGAAACCCTGCCCTGAGACGGGAGACTAGCCTCCGAAGCAGTCTTGGCAAGCCCATTTGAATACCTCTTATATGAAAATGGAGGCAGTCAGAGACATGGCTACAGGGCTCTATCCTCCGCTTGTTTCCCATTCTCATCCCGGGGAGTTTGCCATCGCAGCGTTGTCCCAGATGCTGAGCTCCGGAGACGATGTGCTGACTGCAGGGCCTGCTGGAGGTTTAGGATTGTTTTAAATAATGCTGGCTGCTTGACTAGCTGATCCAGCCTCTCCCTGCCAACACACTCGCTGTGTTGGGCAAACACGCTCCATTTTTGGCTTCAAGCACATTTTCCATGTCATCAGTGTAAAAAATTTAGTGGGCACCATATGTCTTAAAGGTAAGGAGATACTCCAAACCCACTGCCCCCCCAGAAGACAAAAAAATTCCCCCATATATTTAACATTACAGGAGAGAAACCTTTTCATCTACCAGCCACAAAGATAATACTAATTTATCTTGGTTGCTGTGAGCACTAGAAACTCGAGACAGCAAGCTCCTCTGTGAGAAGATGATTGTTTCTATTTTTGCGGGGACTGGTATTCGTGGGATTAAGTGAGATGCTCTGGACGCAGCCCCAGCTCCCCGGGTGCCTGCTTTTGGGCAGTACAGCCACAGCAGTATTTTCTGTGGGGCTAAAAGGCCGGTTGGTACAAAGGAGCGTGCAGTGCAGTTTGATCTGGCAGAGAGCAGAGCTGCCGCGAGCCATGAAATAAAACCAGAATGCTCATCCTGCATGAGACTTTTGCAATCAGTGGGATTTAGGCGGTGTTATTCCAGGGAGGAATACCAACCCTGCCTACATCTCTTGCTCCCATCGAGTCTTCCCGGGGCGCTTTTCCCCTTTGCTCGAATGTTGGGATCTAGAGAGATCCCTTCCAGACTCAAAGCAAACAGACACTCAACAGGAAAGACTAATTACAGGGCTTACCAAAGCCCATCGCAAAATGTGGGCCCCACAGTAGCACACAGCTGCGGTCAGGTGTCCTAGGCCAAGACGCTCAAGGCGATCTGCGGGCAGCCTGAGGTCAGCACCCCGTTCCTGGAAGCCCACACCAAAAACTGTCTTCTATGCTCTTGCGGTAGGAGAAGCGGCCAGCGAGGCACATCTCCCGTGCAGCTAATGCTGTTTCCAGCCCCGCCGATCAAGAAGGCAGACGTGAACGGGCTGTGATGAACAAAAGCAGGTGCGCATCTACTTTAAAACAGGGTGCCCAGCGCTTGCCATTCTCTCCCTGGCGCGCACCGTGCCATCTGCTGCAGCCCGGGCAAGTGTGGGAGAGCCTTCATGGTCAGCTCTAACCTGGTCTCCTCGCCTCTCTCTGTGTGGGCCAGGCCGAGATAAGTCAGTCGGTTAGCCCAGCATGCTCTTGGCTGCCTCTGCAGAGCTCTTGGAGAAGAAGAATTAGCCTGGAAATACACGGCCACTCACTGCGTGGTAGAGGCTGAAATGCAAGGAGTGCCCTGTGACGGAGACCTGCACATGAAATCCTGCCTCTGGGATTTGCCCTGGGTTTGTGCTCAAATCCAAGCGGATCGCGCGAGGTGAGAGGCGGTGAGGCCGGCCATGCTGCGTCCCAGCAGAGCGGCCCCCCGCCAGTGGGAAGCGGGCCAGCAGCCGGGATGCCCCGTTTCGCAGCTGCAGCTGGTGGGACACCAAGGAATGGATTAACCCCTGCCACGTCTGAGGCAGCCCTTGGGAATGGCTAGGAAAGGAACAAACCAGAAACACGCCGCTCGCCGCGGGGTATCTGCAGCCAGGGTGTGCCCGCATCTCGGATGCTCCCTGTAACGTTGGTCTCCCCAGTGCCAGAGGAGAGCACCAAGGGTTTCTGACGGGACGGTTTCTACACCAGGAACAGGCTAGGGTTATTCAGCCTGAGAGGACACATGAGGTACAGCTGTGAACGGGCGAAAAGGAACTGTCTTTCACCAGGTGAAGCTCTTGGGTGACCTGTTAATAAGGAAGCAAGCGGAGCTGGTTTCTTCCCACAGTGCAGGGCTGAGAGGAGGAGGAGGAGGAAGTCCCTGCTGTGGGATATTAAGGTTTGCAAGAGTTCAAAAAGGGATACCTTGAAGAAATAAGCCATCAAGGGCTATTAGGTGGAGACACCTTGTCTGGCTCAAGAAATGCTGATCACTGGAACCTGGGTGGGGTTTTAGGGAGAACTGCACGGTTTCCAGTCCTCTCCCTCCTCCTTAACCATCTTTGTGGCTTTTTTTTTTTTCCCCTTAATTTTGCTGAAAACTCATTTGGGAATGAGAAAGGGAGGCAATGTGTGGAGCACAGGCTGTCCCAGGGTTATAATGCTTTATTGCTCATAGGCAATAAGTAAGATCTGCAGCGATAGTCTGAGAGGAGGGCAGATTGGCCTGTTTTATAGCCTCTTTTGCCTCCCTGCAGCTCTTGGTACTGCTTGGAGTCATTAAAGAAGTGACCCTGGAAGCGCTGGCAGAGGATGAGGTTTGCTGTTGCTCCCTGCATGACTGCCCTCAGCGTGTGCTTCGCGTCGCAGTGGGCTGCGCTGGCGCCCGGGTGTGGAGCAATCAGTGTAAGTGAGGTTTTAATGCAAATGCTGAGAGCGGACAAGCAGGGCAGGCATCAGCGAGTCCAGGGCAGTATCACGAGTCGAGGAGGACATCCTGGTCCAGGACACCAGCCGTGCTGCTGGCAGTGAGGACGGGGTGTACCCAGATCCCAACCTGCACCGTGATGTTTGCGGAGGGAAGGCGCCTGGGCAGGCTGGGTGAGAAGCCGTGACGTGGCTGAGCTGGTTCCTGATCTGGCTGAGCCAAGCAGCAGTGGCCGAGCGCAGATGCAGCCTTGGGTATGTAGAGGAGGGGGGAAAATCTGCCGGCTCTTGAAATCTGAAAGCCAAATTGCCTTCTCAAAAAAAAGAAATCCGTCAAAGAGGAGTGGGGAGGAGTTGTTCTGAAGGCATCTTAAAGCCAGGCTAATTTCCCAAGCAATGATGGATCAGATGTTTTCTTGTGAAGTTTTGTGCATCTGGAGAAGAGATGATAAAGACATTTCGTTTTCTTGGTATGCCTTAGTAAGCAGCTAAAAACAAGTGATGTGATGCTAATGGGTATCTGTGATGCTGGAGCAGGGTTGGATTCACTGCTTCTGGAAGAGGAGTGAACCTTTTCTCATGAGTTTTTACTCTGCTAGATGCCGAGCTCAGCCAAGGGACAGAGTGAGAATGCGTCTTTACCAGGAGCGTTCGCTCTGCATGTTGAATGCAGGACCAGAGACGGGGCACAGGCAAGGAGGAACCTGGACCTATTAAGTAGAGGATGGAAAAACAGAATAGAAAGGGAGACCCTTGCCTGGGTGCTTTGCTAAGAGTTTTAATTCTGTTTGGGGAAGAGCAAGGTGTGGCCAGCTGGTTATTCTGGGGTGAGGAGCCTCCAGGCTTCCCAGTCCTGAGTGGACCTGCCAGGTCCTGGACAAGAAGGGGAGAAACGTTGGTGTGAGATGGCGGCTTGGCTGGCCTGGCTGGAGGGGTGAGCAAGAAGTGTGTGTGACAGCGTGGCTGCTCTGAAGAGCGGAGGCACTGTGCCAGAAATCATGGTGCGGCACGGAGGTGAGGCCAGAGGAGACAGCGAAGGGTCAGCCACAGCCCGTGAGAGCCAACAAGACACCCATGATGATGAATTCGATCCATAAGCAGCAGCGGATGCTGCCCCTTATGCCCACTGCCTTGCTTAGTCTTTGCAGGCGATCTTACCCACCTGTGCAAGGGACGCCCAGCTGCTCGTGGGTGGGTCGCCCGTTTTCCCCTGCTCGTGGGTGGGTTGCCCATCTTCCCCTTGGCCTCCCCCCTCTAACCAAGGCAAGCAGGGACGGCAGCACTTCACATTGCTTTAAATATCCCGTCCAGGATAAACTCACCTCATAGACCTGCCTGGCAGGAAGCAGCCCGGTGGAGCAGGGTATCAAAGGGCTGGATACAGTCCTTCAACATCCATACAGGTGTGTGTGAATCTATTTATGTGTCTGTCATATATGTGTGTACATATACATACACACGCGCGTGTGTGTGTGTTACCAGGTGGGAGGCCCCTAACGTCCTACTAGCACAGCTGTCCCCTGGAGAGACCTGTGGCCCTGGGGAGATGCTCCTGCCCCGTTGGTGTGGGCTGGTGGTGATTTTCCTTCCTGCTCCCAAGGTGGAAGGACCAGCAGAGCTGGGAAGGATCATGGCCCCAGAGCCAGGTCAGAGCTACCAGGGCTGGGAGACTTCCCCCTGCCATCATCCTGTCCTGGGCTAAACCCTGGCTTGGCCTCCCAGCAGAGTCTGTGCCACCTCGTCCCACCTCCGCAGCGAGGGCGCGGGGAAGCTTTGAGCGGGGTTTGGCGGCAGCCCGTGAGGCTGGACGGTGGGACGTGCGATGGGGCTGGCTGTGAGGCTGCGTGGGGGCTATGGCATCTACAAGTAAGTGGAGGGTCCTGATTTCTTTCTCGGATCTCCCCAGGTCTCACAGGTAACTCAGAGCCTGGGAAGAGCAGGTCGGCAAGGCAGAGCCTTTCTGCAGCCTGCTGCTGCTCCCCAGTGGCTAGAGAGGCATCCCGACAGATCCCGATGGGACGGGGCTGAGGTCCCGATCTCCTCCTCCATCTTCCCCATGTCTCACAGATAATTCCAACCGGGCTGAGGAAGA
>JMFS01141625.1:0-11550 GCA_000699545.1 Podiceps cristatus
TGTGAACCCAAAGAGCCCATTAGCAGGGTAATTAGCTGCTGCGGAGAGCCCCAGTGAAAAACCAAACATGTACCGTTACATTCATGCTCATTTGATTTCACAATGAGAAAGCATTTTTGAAATACAATTACATTTTACTGAATTAAGGATATAAATACATAAAGTGCAAATTCTCAAGTAACAGGGTTTCACCTGTTCCTACAAATGGGAGCAGCTTGCACAGCACGTGCGAGCGCTGCGAGCGCGAGCTCAGGAGCGAGTTCCAGTGCCGTGGCCATCATACTGCAGGAGTAATTAAATGGAGGCAAAACAAATACAGCTGGGGCTAATGAAAGATTCTCCATATGCTTTGGGATAAGCCTGCCTTTCCTCCATATTTCTCTTTACATTTTATTCCCAGATAAACAGTTTTTGTGACCAATTGTTCCCAGTCACAAGTTGTCTGTATTTGATAAATACTGATGCTACTAGTTCTTATAGTCTTTTTCTGTAAATAGCAAACCTTCTTAGTACTGGATATTTTTACTAATGAAAGTGATAACTTCTTACAGTTGTCATTTCTGTGTATGGGACACCCCCCCCCCAACAAAAAACAAAACAAAACAAAACAAAACAAACAAAACAAAAACCAAACAAAACCCCCAAAAACCACACAGAAGAAATTATTTAAATCTCTCACAGTAGGGTAGTTCATCAACTAGACAGGATTTTTCTTGGTATTTTTTATCTTCTCATTAGATTTTCAAAAGCAGAGACAGCATTGCTCCTCCTCGCCTACCTCCTCCCTGTGCGCAGAATGATAAAATTGCCCTTTTTGTGCCTGCGTTTCCCAGTCTTGCTGTCGCTGTGTTCAGGACCCAAACCTCCATTCTGCACACACTGTTTGCATTCACCATTTCCTGTGTGGCTGCATTAGAATGAAACAAGGTGACAGTATGTCCTATAATGAGGATATATTACCCCATCCTACAGGACAATATGTCCTATAATGAGAATATATTGCCCCACCCTGCTTCCAATAATATAAGCCATGATCAGGTTATAAGTGATTTTAAAGCAACCACAAATTTCTGATGAACAATGAATCTTCATCTGTCATAACAGGATCTATATGGTAGGGTCTCTCACGTAAGACTTTGATGATATCCACTGATTTCACCTCTTGGTTCTCCAAATTAGCAATTCTACTGAAAATAGTGAAGGTGCCTTAAATATGAAGTACCACTCACTCCTCCCCTCTCCTGCACACGATATCCTCTTCAATCCCTTTCCATATAATTCATAGCTAGAGACCTTTATATTCTATCACAACTCATACCTCAAGGTTTTCGTAAAGCCAGTTTTCAATTTGTTTCTTCTTTATTGTTTCTTCAACAAAAGTTCCCAGTCTTGCTTCCTCCCCAGACACCTGGCTTAATACACTGCCAGCCAAAAAACCTGTAGCCTTACATTTTTGCCACTCATCCATCTCCCCCCGCCCCAACCCACAGATGAATGTATAACAGCTCTGCTCTTTTCACAGGTTTTCAGCCTTCTTTAAGATTAATGTCCTCCTGCCTTCTCTCACTGGCACGCACTTGGCCTTCCCAGCACACAAGGTGTTCAATAGCTACCTGTAAAATTCAGGCTTCTAGTAGAATATGATGCAATGCTCCACAGGGCGAGCTTTCAGGTTAACCGCAGACGACTTAACACCGCAGCCGGTATTTCTCTCCTTTGTGTTCTCTCATACACTCACCCCGTTGTACAGCTGCATCTTACGTTTCTCTGTTCTGCCTTCACGCATGTCCCTGCTGCATCCCTCCTGCTGAGCAAGGAGCATCTTCCAGCAGTTGAAGGATTTCCCTGGTGTCTGTGTGCTTCATGACACATGGCAACTTGTCAAAGGTCTCCCCTCATCGTTCTGGTTTGTGAAGACCCTCTGGGGCACAGTTCCTTGATGGAGCCTCCAAAGACAATGGGGACTGGGAAGAGCATCTTCCACTGGCAGACCACACCGCGGGTCAGGCCGTCTGGGCCTCTCCCAACAAATGCTGGTTGCATTTGAGACGCGGGGAACAAGAGCCACTGAAGCAGGTGTAAGAGTTACCAATACAAGGCCTGTGGAAACACCAGGAACGCGAATATCTTGTTGGAAGTGGAAAACCCACATCATAGTCATTGCATTCAGCAAGGCCTTTTTGACTCACTTGGGGAATATTGCTTTTTAATTTTAAAACCATGAGGTCTGAATATTAATCTACAAAAAAATGTTCATTGTGTAGATACACATCTTACAGTTGAGACAATATTGGTTACTCAAACTGCACATTTTTATTATTTGTTAGTGATGTCTGGAGCCTGGTTTTGAAATGGGAATGAATAGACTACCAGAACATCTTTTTCCTTTTTCCCCCGGGACTTTTAACGTATTATTTGAAGTCTACTGGAAAGGGCGAACAACTACAGCCCTCCTGGAGTTCCCAGCAAGTTGCACAGCAGTGGGACTGGTGTAACAAGGGTGTCATTTCTCTTTCTCTCTGGCCAAAGACAGCTAGATACTTCAAAATTTAAACTGTCATTATTTCTGGGAATGTCCCATCTTCTGCTCTTTAGGATGGGAGAGAAGCATGCAGGAAGCATGCCCGGTGGATGTTCCCATCAGTGTCCTTTGTGAGGATATTGAACTCAGGAGAGAGAGGCCAAATAAAAATATCCCTCAGCACTGAAGAACGTGGAGAGGGAGATTGCTCTGTGCCCTCATCAAACTCCTCTGGGGGGCCTGTACAACTCTTAAACAATGATGGTGTATATATGCCAATACCAAGCCCAACACCCGATGACTTAGTGGAGATGGGCTTGTTTAGGCTTTAAACACAAAAGAAATGGAGCTACGTACACTGTAATCTATGCTTTTATACTACCTGTTCTCTGTAATGAGCTATGAATGCCTTTATGTAATTTCTTGGGTTGTCACCCTTTCCAGCTGGCATTTTACCTTCAACTTGGTTGAAACGTCAGGAGTTGATGACAAAACGCTGTTGAGTCACTCACCTACGGGAGGTATGAGGGCTTGCCTGGCAAAGGGGCCTGAAAGTTCTGCCAAACTCTCTTCCTGATTATTTCAGGGAACAGTGACTTAAAATGTCAGAGAAAAAGTGAGTAAACATGAGATTTTAAGAAAAAATAAAACATACAACATGGACACAACTGGGACCCAGTTCTAAAGAAAACTCAAGAGCAGTTTTGCTGTTGACCAGAGAATTGCAGCATGAAATAGCAAACAGGCTTCTTTACTGACCTTATCAAACTGTGTATTTTTACCTGGGCAATCTAAGGTCAAGAATAACCATTTCAGAATCAGTGACATATCTATCAGCTTCTGCCAGCACCTACCGCCAAAGATGTCATGTGTAAATGAGAACACTTTGCAACTCTGAGCTCGGATGGGGCAATGGGCAAGCCTACGAGACCTCCAAGATCTGTGAAAGAGAAGGGGCACTGGAGGGGAAATTTAAATGCAGAGCCAGAGTGTGGATTCAACTGAGAAAAGCGGAAGAGTGGGAGGTTCCTGTGAAGACTGAAGCACAGAGCCCGGTGAGGTCCAGGCTGGAGCTGGAAGACAACTCCATGACGCAGCTGTCTATGGACCTGGCTGTTTGCAGTGAAAGCCACAAATTGAAGAGTTCCATCAAACAAAAATAGCCAGGCTTCCTCTGATGTCAGCACTGGGCATCTTCTAGCTAGAAGACTTTGAGTTATGATTACGCTAGGTGACATGGGTAATTCTGCACATTCTGAGATACTCTACCCCATCAGGTGCGGGGTGGGCTCCTTCGAGAGCAACTGAAGTCCTTAAACACTATTCTGCCTGAGTAAACAGGAAGCTTTGACCCAAGCAATCCCCGTGCCATAGGTGTGTGTTAGCAGCAGCTAATGAGGTAGGATCAGCTAGAACGAAGTACGCTCTGTGTTCGGTCACAGTTATTCAAGTCTGAAGAGAAAAATCAATGCTAGGCTGAAATATCAGCTGTCACGCTCTGTATGTACAGGGGCTGCAGAGGGCTGGACAGAAAAGAGACAGATGGGCTGGTGTCAGTGAGCTTCCAGAGGCTCCTCCAGCAGAGGCAGCTTGTTGCACAGAGTAGAAAAATGGGGAAATCCATTGATTTTTTTTTTTTTTACATGCCTTTTTAAAACAACACAGTGTAGAAATACAACTGCAACTTTCATCAATTAACTTCTTGTCAAATGAATTAATGGAAGTCCCCAGACTATTCCTCCTCAACATGTCAAGTTTTTTAAAGTCCTCTAAATACTAATGGAAAAAAACCTTAGTTTAGTGTTAAACTGAGCTGTCGCCTGCACATGTTTGTTTTTCTCAAGTAAGAGTAGCAAGATGAAATAATAAAGGGGGCACAAGCATTACTAGGCTTACAAGTCTACAGGACACACTGAGAGCTGAAAAAGCTTTTCACTCTTGTTGCAAAGGTTTGTTGACCTGATTTTTAATCTGTCCTTTGGCTCATTTAGGAATATGTAGGGAGAGGAACCAGAGGTAATTGGAATTTGTAGGTGCATTTATTATACAAAAATAGCACATGGAGTATTTACACAAAATAAAATACAACAGGATGTAAAGCATATATCTATGTGATGTGTGTGAGTGTGACATTCAAATTCACCCAGGGACAGTTAAGAGCAGGTGTATCTATCTATAAATATCTTGATGGGAGAACTGTCACATATAAGTTGAAACTACACTAGAATCACATATTTGCGTAGGTAGGTGGAAACTTCCACTGACTCCTGGTGTAGCTGCGGGAGCGTTTCACGCAGACAGTGCCACACGGCCAGCTGGCACGTGCAGCTTCACCTGCTGTGGAGGGACCAAGGCATCACTACCCTCTGGACACCAGCCTTCCCGGGCACCAGCCTTCCCCACTGGTGCTGAGTCCTGACCACCACAACGGTCATTCACATGTCTGAGAGGAGGCCCAGTCCCAGCCTCGCCAGGTCCTGTGGTCGCCATAGGTAGGTGGGCAACGGGGTCTGACCCGCGCCAGTGGCAGCTTTGCCTGAGGTCCGTGCCAGGTCCTCCACCCCAGTGCATCGCCACCGCTCGCTGGGCTGTCGCTGCGCCTCTCGGAGATGAGAGGACAGACATCGCTTGTCCCTTCGGGTGCTTTCATCACTGCGATGGCTCCTCTGACGTGTCCTTGCTGGTGGCCTGATGCACCGTGTAGCCATATCCATGCCACATCCATGCCACATTCATGCCACATCCATGCCACATCCATGCCATATCCATGCCGTATCCATGCCACATCCATGCCACATCCATGCCACATCCATGCCATATCCATGCCACATCCACGCCATTGATTTATCTGCTAGCTCCTTGCTGTCGACAAGAATCAAGAGCTTCAAATGTCCTTCCCACCAGTCATTGCAGCCTGCACGGGTCCGCTTTTTGCTAATCTCCATTGACATCAAGAACTAGCAGATAAGTCAAGTTACCCAAACATACGCAGAGCAGTAAGAGTGAGATGGAAGAGATAAACTGATCTCACCATTTTTCCCTCCTTCTTGTAACTGTTTTCCCCCCACAGGCTCCACTGCCTACTCTGCAGACAGGGAACCCGTACTGAGGGGAGGTTACAGACAGAGGGGAGGGAATGTTTGTGCCTGGCGGGGAAACAAGGCGGAAAAAACCAGCAGAGCTGCTTCAGAGAAAAGTGCGATGCACTCGTACATAAGATCAGCTGTGGTCTTTTCACCACACTTTTGATTTCACTCAAGATGCTTTTTGCTACTGGCTGTCTTAATTCCTGATAGATGAGAAAGCTGTTCTCCAGAAATCTTTATCAGTAACTATAGAAACTCTGGTTTGCCTTGAAATCATACTGGTTTCTTGGCCTAAGCAATTTCATGTAGCAGCAAGTTCCCCCAGCAAATTGCAGACCATGCAAAATGTGATTTGAATTTCATGGATCGCCTTGTGCCCTCTGACATATCTCTTCAAACCCTACGGGTTTTAATCAGGTTCTATCACATTCCCCTTCTCCCGGTCTCCTCTTTTAAAGCCACGTGACTTCTCAGTCTCCGCTCATAGGAAAATGTTTTGTTGTTGCTTCTCGTTGTCATTTTTGCTGTTGTTTTGGGGGCTGTACCTTATTGTCATGAGCCATCTTCAAGTTCTGGCAAGTTCTCACGTGTCCTTCAAGACTGCAGACATGAAATGCAGGAGCAGCCCGGAGCAGTACGCTGGGCGTGCGCTTACCTCTCGCCGGTTGCAGGATGGAAGGCAAGTTTGCATGCAAGGACAAGGGCCAAATCTTTTGGTGGGGAAAGAAAGACCAGTCAGCAGGCTGGAGGAGGCACCGGCACGTGGTTGAAAATATCCTGGTAGAAGAGTGAGATTTTGAGGAAAGAAGAAAATAAGGCTATTTCACCTACTTGGTTAGCACTGAAGAGACTTTGTGTGTGTGCTTTCAAAACACGGGAAAAGAAGACGGTACAATCAGTTTCAGTAAATGGGAATCACACCGTTAGATCACTGCCCCTCTGGGGATTTACTTTCTTAGTTCTGTTAACGCATAAAACAGAAGCATTCTAACTACCTTGCACTGTCAGTAAACATCCCCGTGAACCATCTACCCCACCTCGCATGCAAAGCTTTAGCTTGAAATAACTGACGCTATGCGTATTCCTGACAAATCTCTGTTAATTCCCACATGAAGCCTCCATTTTAATTAAATTTGTAAGCCATGTTAGACTGGTAGTCACTGGGTTCAAAAGGTAATCACTGACTATGCTATTTACTATGCAGTAAAGGCTATACCAGGGAGGAAAGATCCTGCAAGTACTCTTTGAATTTTAAATCAAGAGAAGAAGCTGCTGGGGACACTCTGCGATAGATTTACACGAACGTGCATACTGGAATGGAGCAGGTCTGGAGACCAGTATTATTGCTCAGTTTGTAACCTCCCTGGCCACTTTTATAAATGCTTAAAATTCTGTCTTAAAAAACAACAGGCGCACAGGGTTCCCAGGCAGCCCTGGGGAAACACGGGCACGAGCACCAGCGGTCGCACGGACACGGCAGCTCGCAGGTGCGCGGCTTTTCGGGCACTACTTTGATTCAGTGGCCTTTTTCATGGCTGCATCCGACCGCTGGCTTACACCTTCTCCGGGGGACCAACGACCCCCGCATCTCGGCCCTTCCCAAGGACATCCGGGTTATGGCAGCTGCTACAGCCGTTGGTCGGAAGTGCCTGCATTTTGTACAGGTGGCTGTCACCCTGCATCTGTTGCTGCTCTTCTCAAGTCACCATTGTGCCTCAGTAATATTCTAATATACTCTAACCCATTATTAACATCATCACTTTACATCATCAGCAACTTGAACTTCACCACTGCCTTTTAGTGCCAGAATCATTCATGAAAATACTATGATGTTTTCAAAGAGCTACTACAAGGAAACTCCACTCCTTACGCTCATAATTTTCCACTCAATGAAACCTGCTGTTACCTCCTCCTTATCTTGTTCCAGACTCGCCTTAGCTTAGTTTTCTCCAACACAACTAGTAATATGCTTTCCTGAAGTCCATGGGTTTCTGCTTAGAAAATAAGTTGTTCTGACAAATAAACCTGTCAGGTGCAGGATCTATCTTCTCTAAAATTTTACTATATTTTCTTCCAGCCTGTCTTGGTTTTTAATTCTTCCTTCAATAATAATTTGTTGCCTTACAGACTATTGAAAACAGATTAACAGATTGACTGTTATACACTTTTTTTCTAATGGCAGTACTGGAGTTTTGTAATAGTATAATCTCAATCTCTGTTGATTCCAGATCAAACCTAAGAAACCTGCCACGAAGTGGGGAAGCTGCCTCAAGGCGCACGCCACGGGGTGAGGGGGGAAGGCTGAAATCCTGGTCCTGCAAGGCCCCGCTTCTTGTGGTGCCTCTTTTATCCTGGGCACTTTGCCTCGTGACCCAAGTGATGCCTGACTCACCAGTGGACTCGGGCTGCCTGTCGTCTTCATCCTCTCTTTGCTGCTTTTCTCCTTGGCTTTTTTTCCCACAGCCGTGTCAGCGGATTCGTGACTCTCGGCAGTTCAGACAGACGCGTCAAGGCGCTGCGACTCCTGAAGCAGTCCTGGGTGGAAAACTGCTGTGTTCAGTCACTTCAGGGTACCCGTTTTCTTGAAGTGGGGGGAAATCACGGAGCCACAGAGAAACGTGGGTGGGAAGAGATGCTCCAACCCAGCTTCCGGAGCAAACCAGGGTCGGGAGGAGCATCACCCCCTGGCCTGGCTGTGCTTGCACTGGCCGTTGCCCCAAACTAACTCTCACGCTTTACCCCAGCAGCTCTCTTCAGCACCTTGACCCTGCCCTTCACATCAGCCAGGTACAAGATCCCAACTGGCAAGGAGAGCAAAAGATGTTATCAAAGGGAAAAACACTACCTTGTATTTCCCATTATACAATATATTCTTATATTTTATTATTTTTCCTATTTTAGGTGCTGCCACAGTTCACTTGTCTTTCTGAAAGAGGAAGCCATGGAGAGGACACCGGCTTGCCCAGGCAGGGCTCGCCGTGCGCCAGGCGAGCTGCGGTGCACACGCCACGGGCGCTGTGCCATGAACCACGCTTTACACCTTGGGGGGTGTTTTCCAAAGTCACCCCGAAAGCAGAAAGATGGTTGAGCGGTGGAGTGTGCGCAGCCTGCTTGAAGGAGGCAGCGGCTTCCGCAGGCTCCAAGGAGAGGACTCCTCGCACGTGCGGTTGTTTCTCAAGCAGCTGCAGCGACCTGCAGACCTGGTGATTGCCAACGGCCCCGGCGGCGGGTGGGGGGCAGGAACCCCCGTAACTGCCCCAGCAGATGGGCTGGAAGCCGCGGCAGCAGCCCTGTGCCTGGGGGAGGGATCCTTCCCCAGGCAGCCAGTCCCCGTGCCCCGCGAAACCACTGCTGCCTTCCCCCAGGAACAGACTCCAGTCAGCGCTTTCTCCACCGCACTGCGCGGTAATTTTCCCAATCCTGCCTATATTTAACTTTTCCCCTTGGACTAAAATGTTAGGAAAAATGTCTGTCAGCTGGAAAAAAAAAGAACAGTGCCTGGCTCAGAGCCTGTGCTCAGCAGTGAAGAGTCTGCAATTACACTACCAAAAAAAAAAAAAAAAAAAAGCTCCAAAACACCAGGAACAAAAACAAAGCAAATATTCCAATTTCTCTGAGATCCTTCCTTGCAGATATTTTTCTCACAAGGATAAGCAATATAACAGGGACAAAGACTTCTGAATAGAGGGCAATAAAAAATAAATAAAATAAAAATCCTGAAGTCTATTTCACCTGCCAGAGTCGCAGCGAGGCAGCAGTGCCCACAGCGCATACAGACGCTTTGAAGGAGACTGACTAATTCGGAGTAGGGTCTCAAACAGCCTGCCCCTCTCCGCTCCCGCCTGCCGGCCGCGGGCCCAGGCCTGAGCCATGCACCCGGGGCTTTCCCCGGCGGTGGGAACCCACTGGAGGTTACTGCTGACCCGTGCTGGGTGGGCTCCCACCGGCTCCTGCGCCGAGACGGGCTTGAGGTAGACATTGTCGGTCATCTTGGAAAAGGCAGCATAGAATCAGAGAATCATTAAGGCTGGAAGGGACCTTTAAGATCATCAAGTCCAACACCACCCCCATGCCTACCAGCCTATGTTTAAAACCCCTCCAGGGATGGTGACCCCACCACTTCCCTGGGCAGCCTGTTCCAGTGCTTGACCACTCTTTCACTAAAGAAATGTTTCCTAATATTTAATCTCAACCTCCTCTGTCTCAACTTGAGGCCATTTTCTCTCATCCTCTTACTTGGAAGGAGCAGGCACAGGCAGGGATAACGTGGGGGGAAGACCGACCCCCACCTCACTGCACCCTCCCTCCAGGCAGCTGCAGAGCGAGAAGGTCTCCCCTCGGCCTCCTCCGGACTATGCACGCTGCATTCTCTGCTTGTCATTGCCACTGCGAAAGAAGCGCTCTCACTAGGTGAGCTGTGGGCTAATATTGTAGATGGGGGAACTGCAGGAAATGTGTTTTCATCAGATATAAATGCATAAGTCAAAAACAGGCCACATTTTTCGCGTGGCTCGGGATGATAGCAGTATGCTTATGGAATCACAGGGAATAGGACAGGAGGGACCTTGAATGTAATCTTTGCCTATGCCCAGAATCCAGGGCACGATCAGCTGTATCTAAAGTATTCCCATGGATTTGCTTCTGCTCATCTCTAAAGAACGTTATACATTTAGGCACAAAGGCTGAAAAACTCCAGGGCCGACTGTTAATCCCTGAAGGACGAGAGCTGCTGTGCCCTGAGCATCGCCCCTTTTGCTGCTCTCAAGCAGCGTGCCACGCCAGAGCGTCCCTCACGAGGTCCCTCTTCTTTCAGCAGTCTCCTGAGAGGTTTCCAGGACCCTCCTCCAGGCCCTGCCACCAGAGGCTGATCCGGTGGGACTCCAGGAGCATCCCAGGTGGAGACACAGCCGGGCTGACACCAGCCCCGCAGCCCAGGGGTCCACACCGCAGGGTCTCCTCAGCCTGGCACACACCTGCACCGGCGCCGACCACCCCTGCACTCCTACCCATCACGGACAAGTTCCCTTTCTCCGGGTTTTTGTAGGAAAAGCAAGTCCATTTACTGGCCTGGAGGATTTACTGGCCTGGGGTACACAGTCATTGGGAACGCAGGACCTAACTAATTTCTCTGTTGCAGCTGCTAGCTGACCCCTCTGACTCACCAGAGGCTATAGGTCTTTGCTAAGCTCACAATATCCTGATTTTTTTTTTTTCCCCCGTTTGAATTCCTCACCCACCTCTCTTTCTGGTGTTTTAGACCAAATCCTTACACAGACTCCATGAAACTGTCTGGTCAAAGTTGCACAGGTTTTTATTCTCTGTCTCTTCTCTTTTAAAATCTGGTTGAATTAATTATTTATGTTTTGTAAACTGAGATATAGATCCTATGAAATGTTAACGTGTGTGGGAAGGAGGAGAGGATGTTTAATAAGAGCAAAGCTAGGATGCAGGGAACTGTGTGTCTTCCCTTGAGAGGGGAGCGAATGTGGGGCTGGGCTCTGCAGAGCTCTTCACTTGATCCGTTCTAGCTGCAAAACCTTCAAGTCTGATTTAAAAAAAAAAAAAAAAAAAGGGAGGGAAACTAAACAGAACCAAGTAAGTTGATTCCCAGCTGGCTTCAACATGCCAGCACAGCAGATCGTCAGAAGCATATTAATCCTTGCTGGAGGACTGGAGACTTGGAGCCAGTATCATAGCAGAGGGTCGTGGCCAGGTGAACTCCTGACATTTTTAAATGTAAAACTGAGTCAATGACAATGAAGCCAGAGTGCGCAGAGGAGAGAGGAAAGCATTTAATGACGTGCTTTTATTTAGCAAGGCACTGCACTAGTTAGAATAGAAATTCTGCAACAGAATGAGCATGCATTTTAATTACAAAAAATGTTCTAAATAATTTAGACACACATGCTTTTAGGTACCATTACACTGACGATCCAAAGCAAA
>KL290704.1:0-28330 GCA_000699545.1 Podiceps cristatus
CCTCGATCATTCGGCAGCACCAACACCAGCAGCGTTGGCACCGTTCTGCACACACTAAATCCAAACCACGGGAGCTGCTGGAGACAAAACCAGCTCCGTCCTGGTGGAAACCAGGACACAGCTGGACACTAGAGACATAAATGGTCTTCACACTAGAAATCCCCCTTAGTCCCCAGATGCTTCCAGTGAACCCAGTGACACTCAGGAACTCAGTGCCGTAGACCATCCCATACTGTGGGTCTCTCCCCGAGGGGATCACTCTACTCCTTGTTTTATGCAAGGACATTATACAAGGACACAACCATAGCCTGCGTCCCTCCAGACACATCTTTTGGAGCTGCATTAGGAGAGAGTGGAAGAGAACCCCCAGATTAACAATTGTCAATGACAAATTACTCTGAAATCAACGGATCATGACAAAATGCACTTTACTACATATTAGTCACATATCACTGATAGCAATATTAGAGTCCATAAACATGCTTTTAATGATCAAATATTATTTAATGTATGCCGAATCTCACAGTAAGTGGAAATTAAATGGACAGTTTAGTGTATCATCTATGCATAGGCTCAGAAGCATTTCTCCAGTGAATAAACACTGTCAGTAAAGCTGTTGTTTGACAGAATACTATAGATGCCAGATGTTAAAGGTTTGGGCCTTTGAACGTGTTGTCCCAAAGAAAAAGGTTGACATTTGTTGTTATACTGGCTTATATTCTGTAGAGAGAAAAAGGAATTCCAGTTCTATTCTGAAGGGAATAAGGGCTGGTGGGGAAAGGAGAGGACCTAAAGATCCCTGTTTCCAGGCCTGTATTTGGTCAATTGAGTGGCCATGTCCTGTTAATCTTAATCTGCTCTTTTTTTTTTTTTTTTTTCCCCCCCCTACCACCCTTGTCTTCTGTGCTTATGCACTTGTGTATCTGCAGTAAATTATGCTAGCAGCTCAGTCAGGTACTGGCCCTGACATTGAGACCAAGTTGCAGCAAGGAGAGGAATGATTTATTTAATTTTCCTTGGCATGACTCTGCCCATCAGTAGCCATATGACCCCCCACCTCAGAAGAAAACGTTTCCATGCGTTTGCTGCTTCTAACTTGTATTAGTCCTGCAAAGCTCCACAGCAATAAAAAGTATTAAATTAATTTGGCATGCAAGACAGACAGCACCTGTTAACTCTCTGGTACCATACTGCGTTTGCAGAGGTGGCTGTTAAGAAAACAAATTTCTTTTTTGATTTGTAGACTGAACAAATTTAAACTGGAGTCCTTGAACACAGTCAGTGAACCTCATTGTGCTTTTTGTTTAAAGACCAAAAAAAGGAGACACTCTTCTCAAGACAATGTTTTAAATATAATGAACTCTCTGCAATTCTACGGTTCTTTCACGCTCCAGCATATTGCAAAAATACTGACAAATTCACATAGTCCCACAGTATTGCAGATTGAGGAACCAAATCTTGGTATACATGTTGATGTTGAGGTAAATTGGGATAAAAGTCTAGGTGGGGAGGGAAATGAAAAACAAACCCAGACAACAGTGCCAGGAATGTCCCGCAACAGACTGTTTTTGCATCTGGATTTCTTCTCCTTGAGTGGTTTGGATGGACATTTGCATTTAGAACTCGACCAAGTTAAGGACCTTTGGCAGGTCTCCCATATTAATGGAAATTTCAGCCCCCAATATCTTCCTTTTCTGTCTGTGCTGTGATCCCAATGTAGTATCAAAGCTAGAACTTCCAGCGGAAAAAAATGCTGCAAAAGAATTCCTACAGACACAGTGAGCAAGGTATTCTCCTCTGGGGAGCATATTTACAACCCCAAATCAAAATAACTGGCTTGTACCATAAAACTCCCCAACTCAAGCTTCACCTTCAACCCTGCAAATGCTAAAGGTGGCACATGATGCATTTCCCACTCTCCCACTTTCAGAAAATCCATTTAAGATTCTTTGAATAAATGTCCAAAGAGAGGGCACATGAGCAACAGTTAACTCCTTGTGCACTGTGATGGTACCTGTATCAGAAGACAGCTTTACCTCAGTCATGGTCATGAGCGGCTGATTATATCCTTCTGATAACCTGCTCTGAAATCAACTCACAAGAGTCTTCCCACTGTTTGCTCAGACTCTTATACACAAATCCCCAGTTTATCCATAAAATCACAACTATGAGCTGGGAAAAAAAAAAAAAAAAAAAAAAAGAATTTTTGTGCCTCCCATCTTAATATTTTAGTTTGTCCCTTTGCACAGACTTGCCTGCATGCACAGGAGCCATAAATCTGGCCTGTCACTTTTATGATTATTAGTGGTTAGACCTGATGAATATTGATATGTGGCAAGTGCTCTTTCGACATTAAATACATTTGCCAATTTTCCTCCTCCAAACTCCACCCGTTAAAGGTTCATCCAATATGAATCAATATTGGTTTAATAATTAACATGTTTAAACATTTTTTAATGTATATTTCATGATGAGAAGATCTATGTTTATTTTATGATGATAAAATATTTAGGGCCCAGGGAATTTTACTGTGCTGTCATCACAGTGTTAGTTGGGCCCTTTTCACTCTGCCTGAGGGGGCATCTCTCTGTCTCTTCTCGGCAAAGCCAAGGCTGGAAAGGTTTCAGCTACTTCTACAGAGGGTCTGTTTATGTAGATCTGAAGTTATCTGAAATATGTGGCGGGGCTGGAAGGGAAGGACTACCAGAGCACTCGCTGCAGAGGGAGAGTGCCCACTGTCAGCGGCATGAGCTCAAAACAACAGCAATGGAGACGGACAGGGACCTGACCCGGAGAGACTTGTAACAGGTTCAGCTTCAAAAGCAATTCAGACTAGAAGTTCAGACTCTTGGAAAACATGCACAAAAGTGAGCAAGGAAAGAAAGAGAGAGAGAGACTAAACCTGGCCCTGGGAAGGCTTTAAAGAGCCCATGGTGCTTGCTGCATAAGTGGGGGCTTACTCTTCCTCTTGAAGCCAGCAGGCTTGACTCTCTGCTGCTGTTTCTGTACTGGCAAAAGCAGGTGTTAAAACAGGTTTCCTGGAGCAGGAAGGTTTGGTGGGAGTTGAAAACCTCCCTACATAAGTGAAAGGGTTATTCCTTAGTGCCTATGTAACATGCAGAGGGTCTTGACAGCCCGACAGGGAAGAAAGATACCTGTAGGGTGGAAAAGGCTTAAGAAACACAGATTTGGTGCCTGGATGCTTGGCCTTAGCAGTGTCTGGCTCCTCAGATCCTACAGGACCTCACCACCACATCACCTTGCAGAGGACAAATGCAAAGAGCACGGACGGCAGATCCATGCAAACAGCGTTCAGGTGGTGCTTTGGCTTTGCGCTGGCTCTTACACGAGGGTGAATTCTGCTCTGGCTGTCCAGGGCCTCCAGGGAAGCAGCGATAATGAACAAACTGGCCCTGAATTCACTGAAATCCAGGTGAAGGTTTCCTCTGAGACTGTGATTAATGTGATAAAGATGATTATGTTTATTTCCATGTATTTGCTGAAAATTACTCAACTGGTCACAGTCCAGCGGCTCCTGATGTTCCACTTCTGGGCAGCAGAACAAATACCTTGTAGTACATCTGATCTGGCTCTAAGCAGGTACCAGCCCTGACATCATCCTCTCACGGATGGGTTGGAGGAGCACTGCGAGCTGTTTTCAGGATTGCAGGAAAACACTTTTCTTGCAAGATTTGCTGTGGAACATGTTTATTCCAGAAATGGATTAAAAAAAAAAAAAAAACCCCAACCAAAAACAAACCAACAAAAAAACCCAACAACCCAAACAAAACCATATCTGTCATGATGTCTCCTGAGAAGAGATTTCCTTGTCAAGGTGTGTTTGTTTGATAGCACATCCAGAAGGTGGAAACGTAATGTGGTTTCACACATTACTTTTTGAACCCATGTAAACTTCTGGCATTCACAAAAAATAGAGTTTTACAGCCTAACTGCATTTTGTGAAGCTGTTAGATACTTCATGGAAGAAAAAAATCCATCAAGGGCATTAAACCCAAAGATAACACCTCTGGCTCAGGGAATCCCTAAGCTGCTGATCACTGGAGGCTGAGAAAGAGCGGGGGAGAAATACTGCCACTGACTTGTCCTGTTTATATAGTATTTCCTAGTGGCAATTTTTATCCACTGTTGAATGTACAATACTGGGCTAGGCAGAATTTTTCTTTCATCTGACAAAGCTCTTCTTTTATTCTTATGGAATAAAATGTGAAACAGAGCTGGGGGAAGGTCACTTAGGATGTTGCTTTCTAAAAATACCGTGTTTTGACTTGAGCTTAAAAAACTTTCTGAAAAATAGGGAGGAGAAGGTGAATGCTCGCACATCCTGTTTGACATCACAGAACTTCCTGCAAGATTTGCACAAATAAATAAATAAATTTTTAAAAGCCAAAAAAACCCCAACCCTGACAGATTTCAAAGGTTTTATTTAACTTCATTGTGATTATTTTCCACAGCTCTGGTTAGGAGTAGCAATTATATTAATCCTTCTCCTCCAGGTTGTTAATCCTAGTAAAGCAACCTGTTGCTTGGAAGATTGTATGTTGTTAAGGAGCTCCCTGAGAACATTTATTCATGCTTGGGGAGTGCATTCCTAATGCACGCATTTTTCATTTAGGGTGAAATTCACCCCTAGGAAGGGGGGCTGTGCTCAAAGCCTAGGTATCACTTAATTCACACTTAAACCCTTCAAACCAGAGGATAAAATTAAATCCAATGGAAAAACCCACTGATGTGGTTAGGAGATCTCAGTGCAGAAATCAGTGGGGCTTTGGGTGAGAAAAGGAAGATCACTGAAATTAAAATCACTTCCTCTGATGGATCTGAGCTGGTGTGAGAGATGGGAGACAGAAGAAAGATGCTCGCATAGTTATATGAGCTTATATATTTATGCTCCAATCCTGAATGCATAGTGTAGATCGGGTAAGACAAGTAAATTGCACCCAACGAGCAGTGAAAGCAGGCAACAGCATTCATGCGTAATCTCAATTTACACCGCAGCTGGGGTCTGGAGGAGCTTCACTGAGAAAGCAGGGCTCTGAATCGCAATCTGTGGGTTTTTTTCCCTCTTTTTTCTCCCTGTTAGTCATCATAGTAGGTACGCTCCAGTGAGACCGGCAGTACAGCACTATGAGGCGGCGAAGCAGTCACCTGGTGCCTGCAAAGAAGTGTCCCACATCTGAGGACGTGTTCCACATACTGCTAATAGCCTAAGAAAGATTTACATGGGCACCGTGCTCTGACATGGATTGCTGTCATTTCCATGTTAATACGCTGCTGTTCACCAGCCAGCAACATTTGTCCTTGTAAAATGCTCCCATGGCTTTGTCACAGCAGAGTGGCTCGGGGGGCGAGCCAAGCAGACTTGCTGCCTAATGCTAATGGTGATACGTTCCTCAACTGTTTCCTTTAAACCTATCAGGGAAAAATTCTAAATTGTGTTGCTCTGAGCATGTTTAAAACTCTTCATAACATGGCTGTATCCCAGCCCCTTGCAGACCTTTCTACCACCTGCTTCCCACGAGATGCTTCCCATGCTCTGCTGCTCCTGGGGCACGGCTGCCCCACATGCTGCAGGTCGCTGTGGGTATGGAGCCGGCAAGGGGCTCATGGGGCTGCGGGCAGACACCGTGGGATGGCCCATCTGCACACCAGGGCTGGGATTTGTCCCTTCTTGCTTTCAGCAGCTCCAGCACAACTGTCTTCAGCCGAGCTAGCTGTCTAGACTCCCCTTATAGTTGGGAAAGAGAAATAAACAGTTCCACAGTACAACTCATCGGACTTGTTTGAGACGTCTGCCTTAGAAAGAGATGAATTGGGTCCTAGAAGTGACAGTTTCTCTGCCTTGATCGTAAAGGGAGGCTTTGCCAACCTGCAGGGATGCAGATCTGAAAGCTCTAGGTATCTGTACTCAGCCAGGTAAACCCCAGAGTACATGACTCCGACTGCTGTAGCCCAGGGCCCCTCCGCTCTGGGGTGTTGAGCAGCACCCATGGCTGTGCCCTCTCCTGAAAACAGCATCATCCTGAAACAGCATCTCCTCTGCCCTAAGTGTGAGGTCTCGGCTCGGAGGATCACAGTGCCTCATTTCTCTTGATCACAGTGGTTTGCTATGACAGATATTCTGATCTGTCCCTGTATAAATCTCTTCTGAAAAGCTGTCAGGCCATGTAAGAAAGAAAGATGGAGCTCCTTCTTGCAAAGTGCTGACAGGGTGCCGCCATGTACCAGCACAACAACAGGCCACAGTGCATGAGCCAGCCACTCCTTTTCCCCCACAAGAGTCTTGTCCCCTTGCTCAGCATCTCCTGTCCCCAGCTGAAGCACAAGAAGCCTTTTGTTTTGTTTATTTTTTTTTTTTAGTCCAGTAATCAAATGCATTTTTTTCCCCTGATGGTCTTCTTATCCTATTTAAATCGGTGTTTGATTCAATTGTGTTCTTGCCAGGTGTTTGCTTATTTTCTGTTATCTCTGGCTGCAAAGTTATTGTTGTTCACAGACATATTTCCAGGGGAGATTTTATTCAGTGGCAGCAGACATCTTCCCCTGGAAAGTACTGATGCAGATGTTGAGTACCAACTCAACTCTTGTGTTAGGAGGCATTTTAGCCCAGTTCTTTACAACCTGCTCTTCATGTCTCCAGCAAGATCCACTCCCAGTTTCTGCTGCAGCTCTTCCCAGAAGCCTCATCACCCACTGGTGCCAGTCTCCTTGATATTGACCCAGCATTATGCACACCGACCCTTTTACGGGAGTTATGTGACACCTGACAACATGCTCCTAAAGAAAGAAGCAGAAGCCCAAGAAGAGAGAAAATATTTTCAAACCTTTGTTGGTAGAGGTACATTTTCTATGCACACCTCTCTCCACACACTTCCACGGTGTTCAGATGTCACTGAGGGCATGAAGGCATAAGGGAAGAGGTGAAATTGTTGAATCACAGTATTTGAATGCTGTTGACCTCAAGGTGTGCGAGTCACCTTCTTCCCACGGGCACCTGTGTGCACTCTCTGAGAGGGCTGAAACGTGTCTTTTTCTGCAGGTGTCTGTTCTCAAACCGGCAGAACTAGCCAGCGTCGGGTATTTTGATCATCAGTCATATAGTTCAGTTCCCTACTCTTGCCCATAGGCTGTGTGTGGTAAGCAATGATGTACGTGCAATCAGAAACCTCCGCTACACACATGGGCATCTGGTTTTTGCTGCTTACATGCTCTCTGCAGGCACACCAGCTTCAAAAACAAGCGCAGTCTCTGAATGCCAGACACGTCTTGCTATACCTGCTGCACCAACTGGACTTTTCTATAGGAAATGGATATACATCAAACACACAGAGGATGAAGACACACAAGAAAGCAGGAGTCATGTATACTCACTAGTACACACACCAACATAAAAATGCAGTGAGACACACAACATGAGCAACCATACTGTATTTATTTACTGGAAAGTAGTCCTGTAAAGATCTTCAGTAATCACATACACGCCATCTCATCTCCATGCACAGACGTGCATGCACAAACTCTGTCCCTTGGATTTTTGTGCTGTGCAGTCTTCAGGGGTGAATGTACCTGGTCTGTCTCCCAGATCTTTTACATTCCAGGATTTTATCCAGACCCCTTCAATGAGGTTTCAAATGTTTCTGTGCATGTTTCAATCGGTTCAGGCATGTCAGACAAGCACGTGCTGTGGAGGTACCTGCAAATTACACCATCTGGCTGCCTCAGTGAGCCAGACAAGAGGCAGACTACAGGGAAAGGGAGAACCCAGACATTAAAGGAAGGAAGGGAACGTAAAACTAACAATTTGCAGAGACGGAACACTTAAAAATCACTCCAAATAAACTTGCAGTAAAGGTTTACCCATTTCATTTTATTAGCCAGACCTGATAAGTATGAAAGAATTTTCTTTGTAGTGAATTCAGTCCACTGGAAGATCATTTCCAGCTTAACCTTCGTGCTTTCAGTAATGCCAAGAAATGTCCCGTGCAGCAGAATCTGCAGATTCCCAGGTCTGGGCCTCTGGGGGTAAGAAATTGTTCATAATGGGATGCCAGTGGGTTCAGTACAGGTGATGTAAAAAGGTAACTCCACAGTTAGACAACAGATGGCAGGGCCTTTTTCCCCTTGACCTGTTTAAAAAAAAAAAAAAAAAAAGGTAAATTTTCATGCACGAGTCTGCATGAAACAATGTCATTTCCATCTAAAGAATGGGCTGGTCAGGCTTTTTGTCTTGTATACAGCATTTCAAGTTGTTTTGTTAAAAACAGAACTCCTCACAGCACCTTTGCGAGGCATCTTTAAATCAGAACTAGAGGAGGAAGAGGGATTTTCAAGGGAAATAATAAATTATTTTCAGACAAAGTAGCCCTTTTCTTTCGGAAAGTTTAAAAGGAGGGGGGAAAAAAAACCCACCTTCTACTAGAAAAATAAAGAAAACCAGTTAAGCAGGCTCAGACTGGGTTCTCAGGGCGGGAGGAAGTGCTCAGAGGCAGGCTCGCTTGTCCCGGTTGAGGGACAGGAACAGCCAGTGACAACGGGGGGAAAGAACCAGCCAGTGACAACGGCTTGTGTCACCATGATGCCGACTGTACCTATTCTGGAGGTAAATCAAAGATGCTCATCTGTTGCGATGTTGATCTGGCAATTTCCCTCAGCAGAAAGCTCCTAGTGGGAAAAACAAGGAGGGAGAATAGAAGTGTTTGTTTGCTGAAAGGGAAGCATGTTTTTGTTGACTCAGCCTTCGTTAAATGGCTCTTATTATTGCCACAGTGTGAGCTGCTGGCATAAGCCTCTGCTCTGTCACTGAACCCTAAAGCCACTGGAAAAGGAAAAGAAGGCAGCAGGGCAGAAGAAGCCTAAGCGTCCGTCCCTCTTCCCATTCCCCATCCCCAAGCTTGTCCCGATCTGAAAGAGAGATGCTGTGCTGGGAGGTGCGGGAGCCCCGTGGCTGAGCTATAAATCTCACTCAGTCAGAGAGGAAGATTTATACTCACAGCTTGGAAACAACGCCTGTAGCATACATACACACACACACTCTTACACGCACACACATTCCCACCCGGCAAAACCCAGCAGCTTTGCCAGAACTGAGACTGAAGACAAGGTGCAGTCCCAGGAACAGCTAAATTGCTTTCATGATTTTCCAGCAGCGTTTCAAAGACAAATTGGGGGCTTGTGTTTTAAATGTATCCCCAATTTGCATTTTGATTGGCTAACAGGCCACGCAAATTCCACGGTAAAGTACTGATCTGTCAAAGGCATCTGACAGTTTTCAACAATTGCTGAAATGGCTTTAAAACAGACCTGTGAGAGCTGGGGAGAGAAGAAAAAAAAATCAAAAAACCTCTGCCTGATGAGTGAGTTCTTTCATCTGCTAAAAGCTCTCCAAGCCCACAAGCCTGAGGCTGGCTTTAAATAGAGTCAATGGAGAAATATCTTCTAGACAGGGGAATGATGAAGCCCTCCAATAGTCTCTCTCCCTTTCATTTGCGCGCTCTCTCTCACATATATTTACCTTTCCTCTCTCCCTCCCTCCAGAAAAGTCCTACCCAGGCTGGGGCTGGGCACCCTCCCTTCTTGTGGAAGTCGGAGAGGTGTCTGCCATTCAGCATCTCATGGGGTTGAACTTCAGGATGGTCCTGCAGCCACAGGGTCGTGGGATCTTGTCCAGTTGTGAATCGTGTTGATGCTTTAAGGTAATTTTATTGCAATGTAAAGGGATTCTTGAGTTTACGGTATCTTTAAATGAGTCACAAGGGATTTTGCCACTGGGTTGCCAATCAAACACAACCTGTTTCTGGATTCAACGAAGAGACAAAATGTTTCCTAAGGACATGTCATAGAGAGGCATTAAACTGCCCTGAAATACCACTTGGCAGTGTGAGATGAAG
The DNA here is from genome assembly GCA_000699545.1 of Podiceps cristatus. NCBI lineage: Eukaryota > Metazoa > Chordata > Aves > Podicipediformes > Podicipedidae > Podiceps > Podiceps cristatus. The sequence goes on from KL290704.1 coordinate 9,906, forward strand.
CTAGTTGCATGCTCCCACATCAGCACAAGCACTTTAGCCAGGGCAAAAACGGCTTTGAGAGGCAGTGGCAAAGGGCCTGTAGAGACTTTTTGCCAGTTTGTCACAACATTTTTGGGAGATATAAGGCAATAGAAGGAGCCTGGGATTTGCTAGGGTCATACGGCTGTGCTGGGTTGTCTGTCTGCGAACATTTTTGTAAGTTCGAATAATGTTCATATCCTGAAGCAAGTTGCAAAACTAAAACTTCAAGTCCTCTGCAAAGTCAAAACGAGTGAAATAAATATATAAACCCAGTCTGTATTGGTCAAGTGAAACTTTCAGTAAGGCCTAAACCTTTTTTCTTTCATTTTGTCATGTATTTACAAAGCAAACAAAAAGCCCTTCGATCCCATAATTTGCTAAGCTACAGAATGAGAAAGACATTGCAAACTGTCATCTTCCACATTGCACAGGAGATAGATTACCTTTGGACAGTTTCCAGCGTACACACCCCCCAAATCTTTGAGTGGAAAAGATATTGAAACTGGCCCTGTCTCCATTTTTAAAAGTTTTCAATTAATTTTCAGTTTGGGTTGAGAGAGTCCTGAGACAGTCACATCCTGAGAAGCATTTAGAAGAATGATGGCTACTGAAAACCGGAGTTTCAGGCTACCAAGACTCCAAACTGTTTCTGACCCCGGAGATTTAAAGATCTCACCCACTCCTTTTCTGTGTGAAAGAAGTCAGCTCATCTTTGGGTGCCTTTTTATGGATCAGCCCGCTGACCTCTGCAGAGCCCTTAGGCCATCTCCATGCACAGTGACATAATCATGATGGATAAGAATCATTTACCATTTTGGGGGAGAGGCAGAGCAAAAAACAATGTTTCCCAGGCCTGCCCTAAACTGTGGAGCCCGGCTCTGCACCGACCTGCCCCCTTTCCCAGAGCAGTGTGCAGCTTCTCCACCTGACAGCACATTCCTCTCCCTGCCCTACAGCTTAGCTCCGATACCCCAGCAGCTCCTATACTTTTGACCTCATAAGCATTGCACAATCCACCCATGAGCCTGTTCCTCCTTCTGCTTCATCTCAGTGATGCAGCATCAGCCTTAGGCAAACTCAACTGTGAAGAAATGACTACACCTTGAGGCTGCAAACCTTTTGAGATACGCATGCTGACTCTACCAGCTCCAACAGGCACTTTTACCTACTCGCTCCGCTTCACTTGCTCTTCCTGGATTCAGGGGTGATGCATCCCTTCTGCACGGTTCCTAGCACACATCCTGCTGGATGCTGCTGTGTGTCGTAAGGTGATATGTAAAGTCATCATAATGTGGTGCAATGAGGAAAGAAAGTTGGCATCAAAATAGTGCGGGCCAGGATCTGAGGTACCTTTGGGTTAGCCATGTTGGGAAAAAAATAAGGTAATGCATTTAGGACATACATGTGTGTGAATTACAAGGCTGTGAGGGCAACATTTTGTTTGTAGCATGGTGTAATCCCCCAAGTGCTTCAGGACTTGAGACCTGTGTGGCCCATGGGGACAGTGAATGTTCCCTCCATGCTTGTTCCAGGTGAGATAATCCCACCAGGATAAGGAGACAACTGAGCCTGGTGTGGAGGTGCAGAGGAGGAAGAGCTTTAGTCAGGGGCTCCATCGCAGAGCTGATATCCCCGAAGCGCCTGATTCTGATCCAGCTCTGCACAATGATGTATGGCTTTCCCAGCTTGCATCAGCCTCGCATTAGCAGTGACTGATGAATCTCTGCACCACTTGTCTTTGCATGCTCTGGATGAGGCCTCAGCAAATTACCTCAATCATCCGCTTCTTGACACACAGCTCTGGCCTCACTGCATCTCTCTAGTCGCCTCTTCCCCTCTTCTGTTCAACATGCCGTCCCCAGTCTTAACTCTCTGGCTCCTTCCTCTACTGTTCTCTTCCTATTTAACCCAAGCACATTAGTGTCTTGGTCATCTATTTAATCCTCAGCTAAGGCCATTGGAGTTGTATCCATGAGAGAGGAAAGAGCATGCAAGGTTTTTTTCTCACTACTTTCCCTCCTTCCCCAGGCCTTCCTCTAGGAGAATTTCCCTTTGGCCTTAGTTAATCAGATGATCCAGCTCAGTGAGCGGAGAGAGCTGACCCAGGACAAAGTTCAAGCCTTTTTCTCCTCAACAGCTTCTTGTGACAATTCCCATTAAGCCTTTAGCAGCAGGTATTTAATTATTAATTTCCCATCTCCATCAGGTGGATGGTGCACAGGGATGGCTGGTCTTGGGGTTCGCAGAAGTTTTCCACTTGGAAACAATTTTTTTTAAGGTGTTGCGCTTCACACAAGCTGGACATCTTTGTGGGTTAAACGCAAAGATGAGGAGGAAGTTGGAAGGAGAGGACAACGTGACTCCCATGTACAGCTCAGTGATTAGAACTGGAATGCTCTTTTCTTGTTCTTTCCCGTTCTCCCCTTGTGCCTTGTAATGGTCATTGGTAGCAATTTGTGTCATGTCGTTCTGGGCTCTGAGATTCCGCAAATCCATTCATTACGGCCCCCAGGAACAAATCCCATCAAATCACCAGTTTATAAACTGCATTTCAGATATGTTACATGAACACTGATTGCAAATCTGAAGACATTTCCATTTTGCCTGAGGCCAAGATTTTTAATTTAAAAAAAAAAAAAAAAATCCCGTCAGGGTCTGTGCAAAGGCTCTTTAGATATTCCAACCAGCACAGTTTATTTAAAAATTCAATAAGGCAATTTTCATGGCAGCAAGGAAAAAGAAGCAGTGCTGGTGTCTGTACAGCCAGTAAGGAGGAAGAAGCATCCAGGATCTCGTCTCCCAGACCCACTCAAGCCAGGCTATGCTGCTACCTCATTTTAGCTCCTACCAGACTACAAAAATTCAGGTACCCATTCTCCTTGACAATTAAATTTTCTCCAGCAGTGGAACAAGAATTAGGGAGTGGGGAGCAGAAACGTCCTTTTTAGAATGATCTGCTGCCTGGGCATCACATTAGCTAACCCAGAGCAAATATAAATGATCAAACCTATTTCTGGGCTTCACGAGGCTGGTGACAATGGTTAGAGGAGGAGAGCGGCCTGCTCTGCATAGACATAGCCATGGGAATTGGACAGAAGGGAAGTAGGATGCCTATCAGAAGAGGTTACGCTCTGCTTGCTGTGAACCATAAGGGGCTTATTGGGAAACAGACAAAAACTGAATTGCTGCATTTAGACCAGAGGTGAAGAAAAATCCCTGGCTGCTCTAGACCATGTAGCAAAGGTATTTTCTGCTACCTTATGGTCATTGCTATCCTGCTGTCTATTCCACAGCCAGGCGTAGAAAATAGCCAAGACATCCCCTTGTCTTGGCATGGCACCAGGACACACCCAAGCCCAGTCTTTGGAAGTCTGGGAGGTTCCTATCCCATCAAGGAAAGGAGCCAGAAGTTAGTGGTGCTTACAGAGAAGAGAACAGAGACTTCTGTCACCAATCCCAGCCCAAATACCCCCTCACCGGAGACACCTGTGTGACCTCCCCCATGGTAAGTATTCAGGTCTCAGCCCACTAGCAGAGGAGCCGAAGGACTTTGTGAGCCTGCTGCTAACGAGATCATTAAGACAAACACAGTGATTACCTGAACCTTTCCAGTCAGAAGGATGAGGTGGGGTTTTAATTAAGGTAATTATACTCAGCTGGAAAGGCTATTTGCAAAGGCATTTAAAGTCTCTAGGAAGGTGCTGTGTTGGCAAGCTGGGTTTAAGGACAGTGTATTGGTAGAGCATGGGGGACCTGCTGCCTGTCTGGGCTGCTGGACCAAGCTACCATCGCTTGTGTCTTGCTTGAGAAACCTGATGCGACACAGAGAGGTAGGCAATGCTTTGCCCAAGGCGATGTCAAGGGTGAGTTTGTGCTGAAGCATGTCCATTATGGAGAGGACACTGTGCTCAGCTCAGGGGCATTTTCAGAGCATCAGCACTTTTCTTTTTCTCTCCAAAAGAGGACAAAGACTTTTAACTTCAGAAATGTTCCCAGGTCGGTAATTTGTGGGGAGTGGCCAGTATCTGTGTTAGGTCAGCTGGCACTTTGTATTTGTGATTGAGTGGCTTGGGTTTGTTGTGGGGTTTGGTTTTATTTTTTTTCTTAAACCCTTTTAGCGCAATGTTCTACAACTTCTATATGAAAAGCCATTGCAACTTAAAATTGGGAACTTGGCACTTTGATAGTGTCATACCTCTGACAATTCAAAACTCTTGTGAATTGTAGAAGATGGGTCAGAACTGACCCTGGCCTGCAAGAAGCTGGGATTTTTGACAAATCAATGCTTCCCTGTGCAAGTCCCCATGGAAAATTTCTAATAAGCTCTGGTTGTGTCCTCTTTGCTCCCTTCTTTTTTTTCCACTTTTTCTGACTAAAAGCCATTTACAAACCTATCACCCCTTGTTAGAGACCTGTCCTTCACTTCTTTGTGCCAGCTTTGCTGAGTATTGGGGGTTCACAACAAGGACATCTCATTGTTTCTCTATCCTCGGCAAGAAAGACAGAGCAGATCAATGTGACTTACGCTTCACCCTTTCCCATTCAGTGCTGCCTCTCATTTTGTTCTGCTTTTAATATCATCTTTATTGCAAGTCTGATCTAATGCTGCCTGTTTATTTATGGCTATTACTGAGATGATGCTTTAATTGTCGGATCAGCGCCTCCAGTCCGTCAGCAAAGGAGCGGGCAGCTCTTTATAAACATCATTTTTTATTTAGCTATGCCACATGCACACACACCACACACAATTAGGAACAACAATGGTGTTATTTCCAACAAACCCTTGTGCAGTTCTTAGTAATCTTACCCTGTCTTGAAAAGGACAGCCTTTGAGTCTGTTTACTGTTCTTTCTGCACTGAGCATTTTGCCTTGTAGATCTGGAAAAAGGAAATTTAATTAGAGTAGTATTCAGGATGGTTTTTATATATATTTTCCTTCCAATTAGCATTTCATTAAGGCAGTTAAATTGCATTTGCCAGAGACAGACACAACCCATTGCAGAGTATTATTTTAAGATCTCATTTCTTTTTTCTCATCTTGCAAGCTGAAAATGAAATCAGGTAGTGATTGATTAATTATTAATTCATTACTGGTGATTGGGCTAGGCTGGAGCTGGTCAGGAGTGTGTGTGAGAGAGAGGAATGTGCTAAGATACAGTCTTGGTTTATTTCTTTGGACAACTTTGAGAAGCTACCTGAGGTGGGCGGGCTCATCCTAAAGCCAAGCAGAGATGCTGGGCTGCACTGGATGCCTGGCACTGCCTGCTGCTGAGCGTTTCCTCGCCCTGACCTCCCTGCAGGATAGAGATGGTAGGGAGTGGTAATATTGCCTCAGTATCCCTTCTAATGTCTTTTGGGCAAGAACTACCCTACTCCTTGGTTAATCCCACTCTTCCTCATGATGCAGAGGGTCAGTGGGATGGATAATTACTCTGCTGTTCTTTCTGGAGGGCTGATAAAACAGGAGATGTGCCCACATGCAGCACACTTCAGCCAGCTGACACCAGCTGTCCAAACTCCACCTCTGCCTTGCTCTGGAAGAGGGTTAAGCTCTGCCTTCCCTTTCATTTCTGCTTGCTCTGAAGGCCCCTCTGTCCCTCCCTCTGTAGTGTGCCTTTGTCTCTCTTCATTGCTCTCAAGGTCACCATTGATCAGATTGTGAGTACTTTGCAGCTGCAGCCTTGGATGGGCAGAAAGAGAAATTGATTGCAGCCAATTCAGCAGCGGATTGAACCGTATTGACTTGTCCCCAATTCATGCAGACGTGGAGCTTTGCTACCTTTTAATTACCACGGCTATCCCTCCTCAGCATCAATGGGATGGCTGGGTGTGTGCGCAGGGGAGTGTGTGGGGATCATATGGCCTGGAGGAAAGTCTCAGAGTGTGTAGGTTTTTTCTCTTGACCAGTCAGGACCATATAAGATGGGAGGACTGGTACTGGCTGGTGAGGAATCCTGGGGATAAAGTTCTTCCCTCCGTTTACAGTGACTCTTCCTGGAGGAGCCTCTGTTACTGGAAGTGATTTGTTTTCCATAGTGGAAGCCAGCCATTTTCACGAGTGGCCCTCTGTTGAAGAAATGGCAGGCACAGGTGATATAAAGGTGCTGTTCCTCTGAACTGGGCACACTTGGCAAGAGCTGCAGAGGTTCATCTGGCAGAAGTCACACTGTGAAACATTGCTCCTTCCCTCTCCCTGTCTTTGAGCACGCAGAGGAGGGCACGCTGCTGCAAGCTTTCTCTAGTAGCTGGATAAGCCGGTCTCCTGTTCAGTGAAGTCCTTTGGCCAAATCCTGAATTCTCTTGTTGAGGAGGAAGAGCTGTTTTTGTGGTTCATGCTTATATCTAGGGATCAGGAGAGACTGGGATGTGTTCAACTGACCCCTGTGGAAAACAAGATGTACTTGATTGATTTCCATGGAGCTGCTCAGGCTTCTCACCCTGGGTTCTGCTTCTGGCTCTGTCCTTGGGCTTGTGGGCTCTGCTGGCACTAGCACAGTAATTTGTCGCTATCATAGAAAGTGCAGTTGGCATTTTTGAAAGGTGCAGGATTGGCAGCTTTAGAAGACTGAAATCCTCTGTTCATCTACTGAATTGATGCCAGTAGTACCAGCACTAGGAGTGAGGGAAGAGCAGTGATTCCAGCAGGGCTGGTGAGTAACAGCTTTTAGCAAACTGAAAAGTAAAAAACCAAACCAGAACAACAAAATGACTTTCATTTAGGGTCAGAGAGAGTATTTCTTTTTTTTTACCATTAAAACTATTCCAAGTAAGGCAATAACATAAAAGGAAATTTGAAAAGTAATTTTCAAACTAGAGCTAAAATGAATATTTTAAAGATAAGTGGAGAAATGTTATTTTTTCCCCCTCTTCCCTCTTCCTACAAAAAGATCAGAAATTCTGTGCAGTGTTCTGATGGGACCAAATACACCATTTTAGCCTCCTCCCTAGGATGCATGTCCAACAAACTTCTCTCACCTCCAGGACTACTCAAGCCTAGACCTGACACTTTTTGTAAGGATGTGAACCCCAGTCTGGGATTGTGCACTACATAGCCCAGCTGCCAGTGAGTGGCCAAGACAAATGATTCATTTTACAGAACCTATTAAAACTCCATCAGCTGGTCACAAACACAGGCCACAGCTTCCCTTAGAACCCAGACTGATGACCTGTAGGACTCTTTCCTAGAATGTAATGTGGGATATTTTTCTTGACTGACTGGGTAAGCAATGGTGTAGGGATCCTGACTTAGTATGGTCAGATGAATAAGCAAAGGGGCTTCACCTTTTCAATTATCTGCCAGGATAATAATCCTTTATTTTAATCTTGCAGCGGACAAATGTACTGAGATGAGATGCTCAATATGTATATGCATGACTGGTTTTAGCCCTTGCTTTCCAAAGGTCTTTGTATGAAAGTCATCCCTTGTCTTAAATCACAAACCCTCTGGACAAAATAAAATGGGCTCAGCCCTGTACTCTGCCTTCTGTAGCGGAGATGAGGTGGTTATTGTTAGCAAGTCAAGGATATCTATTGACTACTGCGACCCAAATTGAAAGCTAACACAGACCAGCTTTATTGTATACAGCCCTTTCTCCTGCCCTTGTAGAGAGACCCTTCCTCTTTTCTTTGCAGCATCCCAAAGGGGAGAAGTGAATTCCAGCAGTTTACAACTCCCAGGGAGAGAATGTAGTGTGATAATCTCCCCCAGTTTCTAGCTGTTAAAATAAATTCTTCCCATGTTAGTAAGACTCCCCTGAGGCCTCAGGAGAACAGGTGCTCACTTGACCTAAGTGTCACCTGCACCTAATATATCACATCAGCCTTGGGGGGGGGGGGGACAGCCAAAGGTTCCATCCCCACACCCACCCAGGGGAGGCCTGGCTCAGCACAACTGCAGATGGAGACCTGCATGTGCGCTAGAAACGGCACAGAACACCCCGAGAGAGATGGGATTTGCTTATTGTGCCACTTAGCCAGCCTGCCTGCTGCCCTGCCTCTGGTGATGAACGGTTTGTTGGAAGGTTAGAAGGAATCATTCAAGGCTCCTGTTCATCCATTGCAATTTTTGAGGTGAGGTGTCTGTACCAAATGTCCTTCTGCCAGGTGGCCATCTGCTGGAGTTTTGAAGGTGGCCTCTGGATTCTTAGGGCTTTAGATTGCATAGCTAGTGCTGCTGGTCTTGGTCATGGAGATGAACGGCCTCTTCTGACTTTGGTGAATGAGCATTTTCTTGTGCAACTCTCTCAGAAGTGGAAGGAAGTCAAATATTTTCTTTAGGGCATACACTCCTTCCTGCTGTAGAAAGTCCTAGGTCATCTCAACTCCTCTTCCTCTGTCTTCTCCCACAGCAACCTTAAAGTGAAAAGTGTCACTTGAAGTAGCTTGAATGACGATGCATCTAGAGAAAGACAGCTTGGCTAGGGAAACCAGGCCTGTATATGTGATTCTAGAGGTGTGGGAGGGGGAATGTTATGATGGAAGTAATGGGGCACATCCTCTGTACACATGGTCCTGGCTGCCCACCATTGGCTTTTCAAGGTGGGTTTAAAGAACAGTAAATCCTACCTCTTCTGAAGATGATTTTGGGGCAGATGTGCTCTAAAAAGAAAGTAGAGGAGATTGTCCCTGATATTTATCAATAGGGGAGGGTAAAAGAGGGAGACACATGTCATTTTATCTGAATAATATCAAGACTGATATTACATCATTACAACAGTTACTCTAAAGCCACAGCAGCTACGTTCTGCAATGATGGGCTTAAAACAGAGTTTACATTCCAATCTTGTTTGCTACAATCCACACTCAAGGAGCACACATACTTAGACTCTGTTTTTGTCCATACCTAATTATGTGTACTAATTATTTAGCTGGTTATTAATTATTTTGCTAATTATTCAGACTCTGCCTGTGACTGGTCATTCCAAATGATGTACAACATGGGTTAATTTCACACTTCATGCCGTATTTATGCCAAAGTCAAAAATGCTTATATTTTTTTCATGATTAAAGAGCAATACAGGGAGGTGATTGTGGAGCAGTTGTTCAACACAAGGTTCCTGGGAGCCTCAGCTGGAATTTCTAAGTAGCCAGCTCTTCGTTCACTTCCAGGCTGTATGAAGCTGAACAGTCACGTTTTGCTGAATGCAGTGTTGTGTGAGGACTTGTGTAAACTTTCCATGAGCCTGTAGTTGCAGGTGTTTGGGAGACATCATCTAATATGGAAATAGGTTCAACAAGACCTTATGATTTAAGTGACCAATTGCTGCCTGATAATGACCAGCTTGTGAGCACTTCTGAGCATCCCTTGTGAGTCTGGGTTGTGACACTAATTGTTTTGCACAGCAAAGATGCGTCAGAAAACTAAAATGTGTTCATGGAATACTCTGGCAGCACCTAAAGAGTTTATATATGGCTTGCAAATTCTTCACCAAATTCTAAGAATAACAAACTGATTGCAGAAAAATAGGGATGTACATATAGTCACATAAGTAAATAGGAATCATTGCATTTATTTGGGGTGAAATGGTGAGCAAATGGAAGCAGATAAAAATTACACTGTTTTCTAAAGACTTTAGGTTAGTTTGAGTGACTATTAGTAATTTACTTCTCTGCCTCACTTCCCCTGTCTTGGCTAATACTGATACTTAATCAAGGATGGAGGTGAGTCCAGGGGATGGAATGGGAAAAGAGGAAGAACAGAGAAGGGAAATAGCCTTGTGTCTGTCATGTCCCACTGAGGAACTGGAGAAGAGGACAGCCAGCTCCAGGGTATGGGTGGGAAAGGTGTGGAGAAACTCTTTCATGATTCTATTTCACTCTCATTATTAAGGTACAGGAAAAACAGTCCTCAGTTGTGGAGCTAAAACTCTGCATATTTCCCCTTGTAGCAGACTTAAACTTTTCCTGGGGGCCACCTGTAGAGCAAAACCTCCTTGCTGCAGCCATCTGGGAGTCACTAGCGGCAGGCTGAGTATTGTTGTTATTTATTTCTCTTTGCTGTAACCAATTAAACAAAAGCTTACTCAGTCCATGAAGAACAATAGCCTGGGGAGCGTGGGAGGGAGAGGCATTGCGAAGAGGCATTTTATCTTTGACACATGCTCCTGGGCAGAGGATTGAAGGTCAATGCATACACATTGTACTGGGCTGATTACAGTGTTGACAACCATTCACTTAGTTTTATGAAATTATCAATTGATCTGTGATTGCAGAATCTAATCAAGGCTTAGAAAATACAGTGGGTGGAAAAGCCAGTTGGGCTGGATTGTTCTTCTACCTCTCCCTCTGTGGGAGGGGACTCTTCAGGAGCTGTGCGGCTTCCTGGGATGGTGGTTAATGCTGGGTTCCCTTTTACAGCTTAGTGGGAGGGCAACCTTTACTGTCAGATGCCTTGTTTCTTAGCTGACAGGTCTTCCCATGCTTTTGTGGTGTTTTAATTCAAGGAGCACAAATTTGCTCGCCCACAACTGAAATGACGTAGAACTGTGAACATATTAATGTTACGAAGACACTCACTTGGATTTGGCTCTGGGTGAAAGGTTTGCATATAACAAAAGGAGTCTCTAGCAATATTTTAAAGTAATTAAAGATCTCTACGTATTGGAAATTCTATATGCTCAAGAAAGCAGTGCAAAGTTTCTCACGACAGTAATTCTTAAAGGACCTTCAACAAACTTTACAGAAAAGGAAGCTACAACCTCTGAAATGAGGCAACCCCTGGGAATGCTCAGGAGTGTTTGCTGGAGCCCGAGCATGGAGTCAGAAAGGAGGATGGAACATCTGCAAGGGAAAATCTGAGCATTGATATTTTACAAAATAATATCAAAAGTTTATCAAAGGTTTATCAAAAGGCATCCTGACAAATATGGTAAAGGACTTCATTGGTAATGTGCACTGATAGCATTTTAAACAGGTTATTAAAATAGTAATTCCTTTCTGGAAGACCCAGATTCACGTGTCATATTATAATTTGGATGGGGCATCTTTTAGTGACTTAGTTTAAGAATCAAATTTTCATAGTAGAAAAGTTAGAAAATCTCTTCTGTGACCACTGTGAAAGATCAGGAAAAATAATAAAAAAAAAAATCCTTTTCTGTTTAGTTTTGTATTTTACAGAAAGTACATTACATGGATTGTAGAGAAAAATATAAATTTAACACTTGAACTTCAGTATTGAGCAACATGGAACTGGTGTCAGTGCATGGATTTTTCTCCTGGAGCTTTCCCTTCTGAAGACTGAACAGACCTGCTATATCACTATTCACTTTCTAGCAGGATATAGTGTTTTCTGGCTCTCTATACCATTTTTTTCTACACTATTTTCTAATGCATTTCCCATTTAACTCCTTTGGTCTGTCACTGGAAGTGCAGTGGTCAGAAGTTATGCAGAACTTGGGTCCAGCATTAACCAACCACTAATTAAAATAATGGCATAAATGTTACTTCTAGCCTTCTGTAAACATTCCTGCACACCTCAGCCTTCCTCTGCTAGTGCACACCTCAGCTAGTGCGCCTGACAAGAGAGTGCGCCAGGTGGGGTGATATTGATGTTTTTTGCCTGTCCTAACCTTCAAAAGGCAGAAGGAACACCCATTAAGAAGCCTTAGGAACACTATCTTTGTTTCATGTGGCCACTATCTTGTTTCATGTGGCAACCGATGAAATCATTGCAATGAAAAATCAGGAAAGCATTACCATTAGACTGCGATATGAGAGCAATTCAGAACTCTTGCAGAAATCAGGGCTGTGTTGCACCAGGGGTTGTTCAGCCACATAAGGAGAGACGTACCCGGTCTGAGGAGCTTCATGTCTGAAGTCAGAAGAGTTTTTGGAATCCAGAATATTCTAAAATTAAGTGTCTGTTCTCCAAGGTAACAATGATGACTTAAGAATACAAGGTTTCTAATGTTAACAAGAACAAAGAGACTTGGAGAGATGGAGTGTGCCCTCTCTTATAAGTAAGATTTGTATTTTTTTCTACTAATGTAAGGAGGTATGAATGGACTATTACAATTCTCATGTAATTGAAATGAAGCAAATAGACAAAGCCTTGACATGGAGTTTCAGTAAGTTGAAGCTCCATATATATATATGTGGAGCTTATAATGACAACTTGGACCATAATAAAAGCCCTTCTCTGAAATAGAGGGCAGGGGAAAATGGGAGAAAGGCATTTTTCCCAGTCCACTGCATCACAAAAGTGAAGTAACTGTTCAGAGTCATGCTGGGGGTTACTCAAGTGGTGGAGTTGATAATTGAAATTGGTACCTGTGTTCAAACACCTGCCAGAGATCACAGCATGCTTTCTAAGCCTCTCTGGTACCCTACCACCAGTTGGCAGAAAATAGCTGTATCAGTTAAGTCCCACTGCTTTATTTCCAAGACTGTTTCTTCTCAGAAGGCAGCAGAGAAATTGAAGAGGTTATCCCATGCCCTCTCCTGATCTGATTGAGGTGGCTTTAGCAAGCAAATGTATTTCCACTCTCCTTTTAAAATGCTTTACAGTTTAATAAAATGGAAAATCAAATTGCAAGAGAACAAAATGATTTTCATAAACATTGTTGTGGGCAAAGGGGTCCTTTGGATAATAGCACTTTTATCTCTGTTTTTGAATCTTCAGGCTGCCCTAAATGCGTGTAATAACAGTAAGTCATTCACAACATGCACATTCTCACAGAATTACTGTATTAAACAACTGTGTTAAACTGGTGGGGAGTGAAGGTATATCTTCTTTTTATTATCCCTGCAAACAGAATAGAAGCTGATTGGTAGAACTGGCCTTGCTGCCGTGGATAGATAAGATCTAAGCCTATGGAGGTCAGCTCGGACAGTCATCACTTACTACTCAAATGGACTGTCCTGTGGTCACACAAAACTGCAGGTGGAGGGATGGAAATAAATGGTGACAGCTGGGGAGCCATAGTGGTAGAAGAGGCTTTTTTTTAATGGTAGAGATTTATAGAGTGCAAGTCAGACTAGAGACCCATGGGGATGAGGTTTCCCTCTTAATCAGAAATGTTAAAACAAATCTTCAGTCAACAGTCTCTGCACAACTCCCGCTGTTACTAAGGTCAGGCTTTGGTTAAAACCAAAATGACTTTTTATCATCAGAGCTGAGTCGCAGAGCTGGAGAGCAGAGCGAGCTGGTGGTGATGGCTGAGACTGTTGTCCTCGGAGCCCCCTCCTTGTCCTGTCTCAAGTTACTTCTGTAATATCTTTTCCGCAAGGAAAGGGGCTGTTACTGTAGATGTGCTCCAGAAGCTAAACGTGGTCGATCCTCAATGCCAGCCCCTGCCTGGGGTTTACAGAGAGGGGATGGACAGAAATCACCCCGCAGTCTCACTATCTGCATTGCCCTTTGTCTTAAAGAGCACGGGGACTGCTATTTTTCTTCTTGCTATACCTGCCTTCAATGTCCCTCTGTAGGACACAAGGTTGAGCATAGGGGATGGGAGGAATGAGAAACCCATAAGGGTGATCCACAATGTCCTTTCCTACAAGCTCTGCGTCAAGGCGTACTCTGCTCAGTACTCGGGCGCAGACCCTGGGGATGTTGTGTGAGGACTAAGACCCAAGTCGGAGTCCCAGGCTCTGACCTGGGCTCATCTGCACATCCCAGAGTGCCAGACAAAAGCTGCTTTCTCTTAGTTTTTACTGTAAATAAAATCCTGTGAGTGCAAAGTTTTGTTGAAGTTATTTTGGTGGAGAATTATTTTGAATTTTTCCTTTTCCCTTAAATTGTAAAACCTTTGCTAGCAGATCCTTGAAAGAAACACTGGCAGAGCTGAGGTGGTGAAAATGGGACCAACTGGTTATCTCCAGGGCCTTTAGACTTCCTTTATACACTAAGCCATGTTAGTTAATTCTTCACTTATTTCTGATGATATGAAGACATAGGTTTTGAGGTACTATGGACTGAAAGCTTCAATTAGAAGAGGTTGGGCAATGGATTAAGAAACAGGCTTGCTATTTTGGAAGCAACAGTTAAATTTGCTGTCTGGACACATCTTTTCTATGTTATTTTACGGATAAGTACCCTCAGTCTTGTTAGGTTCTCATCTATAAAAATGATAAGAATATTTCCACCTTATCCTAAATGCGTTATGAAATAAATCTAGAAGATGGAGGCTTTCTGTCTCCCTGTGTGCACACAGACATATACCTGCATCCTCTTCTCCTTTTCTGCAGAGACATTACTTCATTCTTGCAGCAGATTCACAGCTTCTGAGAGGCAAAAGTGTTGGCTCATCCCCTGAACCTTCTTTTTCTCTTTGCTGTGCAAAATAATATTCTAAAGATGACACAAAATTCTGCCACCACACATCAATTTTGCAGTATTCTCTGTAGCTAAGGCACATCCTGGTTAAATGTGACTGAATAAGCTCATCAAAAGAGGAGTTTGTCCACTAAGATCTGAATCAAGTGACACATAGTATAACAATGTGGGTCAAACCCCGTTAACCGTATTTCCTAGTTAGTTATGTAAAATAAATAATGCTCAAATATTAATCAAATTATGTATTACTTATTGTAATTCCTATTATTTGTATCTGAAGAATGATAATGTATTTTGGCCTAAACACAGGTGTGTTTTTCCCTTCTTTTAGTCTATAACAAGCTGATATTTCTTTCTCTGTGGAGAACATAAGCCTGATACTACAGAACTGGGCTGGGAAAGCTAAAATCTATTCCAGTGATCCATGGGGCAATTCTGATTAATGCTCTGACAGCTCTTGCTTGAGTGTTCCTACCTGCAGAAGTGATATAGAAATGGCATCTCATTAGAGTGAATCTAAATTTATGTTAAGTACCCTCAGAATAGAGGTGTTTAGAGCTATACAAAGCAGCCGAGTGCGTCTATGCACATTGTGACATACGCTACCCTTTCTCAGGAAAAGAGGTTGTAATGGGATTCTTTGCCTAGTCAGAAGATTTGAATCTATATCACTTTCAGCGTCAGGGTCGGAACAACCCTATGTCCTAATGTATTGTTCTTGTAAAAGTCTAGGGAGCATCTCACCCTGTCATCTGAGGGAACCATGGATATATGTCAGCAGGATTTGGGGTTATCTTGTACACAATTCTCCACTTAACCATTTTGTTAGTGAATGAACGAATTGGGGGGTTTGTCTACGGGTCTGATTAGAAACCAACTTGAAATCAATGGGAGATTTTCCTTTCAGCAAGCAGGATTTGACCATGATGGCTGGTAAGGCTGCTTGGGCCTCACAGGGATGAAAGGCACTGTATTGAAATGTAATACAAAAAAGTTCCTTCTTCCACACATTCCTATTCACATAGGTACATCCACCTACTTCAGTACACTGAAATGAGTATCTGCTATAAGAATAAAGCTTATCAAAGCCTAAACATGGTACAATCAGCCACAGTACAATTGGCCTTCTAGGTAGATGCAAAACCTTACTGAGCAGCAGCAAAAAGAATTAAACTCAACAGAGGAAGACAGAGGCTCATTAAAGAGAGTTATAACAAATCAGTTATCAGACATTTAAAGAATAAACTTGTTAGAATAAACCTGTTAAATAAATCCTCAGCAAAGCTAATTAGGTCGGTGTTACAGTGGCACAATGGCTCCCTTCTTCCATAGAAGACTTAATGATAGCATAAGCCTGTTAAAGGAACACACTAAGTATATAATAAGCCAGCTATTTAAAGGATACCTCAGTCAGTTCATCCTCTAAATCTGACCTACCTACGAAATGTCACTGGTGAGAAATACCTCCTAGGCTCCACGTGCCTATTGAAAATCCAGGCCTGTGTGCCTTGTTTGTGAGACACACATCCATGGATGCACCCGTTTTTTCCAAACAAAAGGGACAGGTGATGGTTGTGGAAGAACTACATGATTGAGGGTTTTTTGTTTTCCTTTCTCTCTGTGTTGTACTCAAGGTGCAGATTAACCAACTGAACCTATTCTCAGAGCTTTAATGACAATATTGATCGACTATTGGTGAAGCAGCAAGGAAAGAAAGAGAATAAAAATAATTACTTTGCCCTTATATAGTGGCTTTTGTCAGCGCATGTGTAAGGATGGATGATTTGGAGATTAAAGATGTTTCGCTGAGGCTTGTAATATCTGGGTTTGTCCCAGTTCTGCCTCTGGTTTTGTGTAAAACATTCTCTTTCTATGTCCCCCTCATAAACAACAGCGTTGAACAACAGGGTGACTACTGCTTCCTTTTGATTTCACCTGTTGTGATACTGAGGTCTGTGAGGCAAGCCTTAACTTCGCAAGCCTTAACTTCCTCAGGATGATCTACAAAGCCAGATGAGGCTTCGGTAGAGTGTGTTAGCGTTCCTGTGATAGCTTGGTCTTGCTTGTGTGGGTAACTGCAGGAGTGGAAATGCAGCTGCAAACCAGGATGCTCTCTGCTGACATTTCCCACAAATACCTTAATACATTGCTACCATCGTGCCTTCATGCTGTTGTGTAGACAGAAGGCTGGGTGGGTAACTGCAGTTAGCTCTGTTCTGGCTTCTAGGTGAAAGTTATACAAACAACAATAACCCCAACAAGACAAGAGCATTAGATTGATGTATTATCACTTGTATTACGTAGGTGGAAGCAGAAGCGAAGAAGAGTAAAGTGATCCCCTTGAGATTATGTGGCCATCCAGCAGCAGAGCCAAAAATAGACTCCAGGTGTCCAAGGTGGTCCTGCACATTTTGTGCAGTAGATCACTCCCTCCAGAGGTGAACTGGGTGATTTTCCTCAAGAAACATGGGAAGAGTTATATGCTGACTGGCTTGGAGGGAAATGATCTAAAACTAGCAGGGAAGGAAACATTTATTTCTGGAGAAGGTGTCACAAGCAAAAGAAGAGCTTGAAAATGAGACCTGAACACTACATAAAGAAACATTTGACAGCCACAGCTCTTTAAGTTGCCTTCAGTGCCTGTACGCAGAATTCATTGCTGGCAACCAAAAACCAGTGTCAGCTCTAAAGACTGAGCCTAAGGTATGAATCTACTGTAACAGCACTGGGACACTGGGGATGACAGTGCTCTAGAGGAGACATCTGGGACGGTTCAGAGCTGCCATGGACAAATGGATACCAAGAGGGAAAAAAATAGAATATAAAAACCTGCAGGATCCCCTAGACTGAATTTCTGCTTCGTGTTCAACTCACTCCTGAAGAAATGCAATGAATGAAGTGTTTGGTATGGAAAGCTGGAACATGCTGGTACCAGAGCGTGTCTGGACAGCAGGAGGTGAAGCAGCATGTAGGCAAAGTTCATTGTTAGTACTATTACCGTTTGCAGGGAAAGGCAGCAGCTGAGTTCAGGACTGCTCGGGGAGAAGTGTACATACACAGCGTCAGTAGCAGTCTTTGCTTTGGGAAGCATCCAAATAAAATAAACAAGGTGGAGTTTTTATACACAGTCTTTAACACGCTGCTTGGGAAACTGTGGCATAAAAACTACATCTAAACACTCTGGCAGCTGTGTTTCACGCTACACACTGAGATCTTGGTTCTAGACACCTGGACAGGGTATGCTAAGGCTCTTGGTTTTTGTAACCATGTTTCCAGAAAACAGATTCCTGAATGCTTTGGTATTTTCCTGCTCTGACCAGTAACCAGAATAGCTTAAGAGGCCATGTTTATGCAGAGAGGTTTTGTAAAGCACTTGGGCATATGCCTTTCAACAGAGTTCCTGAAAACGGATCACTCCAACTTTTTCTTAACAAGATGAAAAGTCACTATTGTATGTGAACAATAACGCTGCTCAAAGCGTGTGGTTACTGTATGGTAACAATAACCCCACTTCTCAGGGTGCTGGTATGCACCAGCTATCAACCTCGTGACTCACTGCATACCTGAGGGAAAGTACAGTTATCTCAGAGTAGCAGCATGCTCTAAAACATGTCATTCCTTAGTGATTCAAATTCAAATTTTCTCCCAAATAAATAATAAATGATACCTAGGGGGGGAAAAATTACTTCTTACTTCTCTTCCTATATTCAGTACTTGCCAGATGTATTGGTTTGTGCAAAGATAATGGTGGGAGTCCATTCTGTCCTAGACTACTGTTGATGAAAAAGTGTGGTTGGGTTGCATGAATCTGTTGTGAACTGCTGGACTCCCAGCCCTGGTGATATGGATTCTTGGGCTCCAGAAAACAGAATTTACCTCTTTTGTTGTGTGGCAGATAGGCTGGGTGAATTGGTCATTATTTATAATCATAGCATTATAGAATGGTTAGAGTTGGAAGGGACCTTGAAGATCACCTAGTGCCAACCCCCTGCCATGGGCAGGGACACCTGCCGCTAGACCAGGCTGCTCAGAGCCCCGTCCAGCCTGGCCTGAACACTGCCAGGGATGGGGCATCCACAGCTGCTCTGGGCAGCCTGTGCCAGGGCCTCACCACCCTCAGGGTGAAGAA
>JMFS01141642.1:0-18015 GCA_000699545.1 Podiceps cristatus
GTGTCAACCGCACCACTCAGCTTGGTGTCGGAGGTTTGCTTCTCTTTACCCAGGTGCTTCGTTTCATTTTCTGGGTATTAATTTAGCTGTTGAGAACACAGGAGTGCCCTGGTTCATGGATGGGAAGAAGGGGGTCACTTTTGGCCCCAGCAGGACGGGGCTTCCAAGCTACACATTCTTGGAAGCAAGAAACCCTTCTGAAGCTGCCGCTGTATTACGTCCCACAAGGAGAAACCAGGGCTATAATTTTGGTCTGATGCTTAACTCTAATGAATTTTTAGGATAGGAGGAGAAGACAGCAGAAACAGGGATAGAAAAGCAGCTGAGATGAAGTAGTGGAGCTGTCTGGACTAGAAGAAATGACTACATTTCTTTTGCCTTAAACTTTTACAAATGGAGCATGTTTTCAAAGCCTTTTCTAAACCTGTTTTCACTGCCTTTATTTATATACTTTCTTTTATTGACAAGAGTTCTTGTTAACTATGTCTTTCCCAGGCTTTGAATAAGATTCATGGGCACTAGTTCCTCTGCCTGTTAAGAGATGCCATTTCTAGGGATTTTTTTTCCCTCTAGTTGCTCTGAGATTTGTTTTGATTTTGTATTTTATTCATTCATTTTCTGCCCTGAGTCTCTTTTGTGAAGTATATATTCCTTTTATTTATTTATTCCATATATACGTTACCTTTGGCCCCGCTGTCCTCCCCTTCTGATTCTTTTCCTGTTCTTTACGTGCCCCTTCCTCCTCCTCCATCTCTCTTAGGGCTGCTTCCCTGCTGTTTCAGTTCAGTTGTCAAATGGACTAGTCCTGTCTTCTCTCTGCCTGGCAGGCTTCCCTTTGAAGCTTTGTAGCCCTGCTCTAAATCTGGCTGGCTGGCCTCAGGCGTTGTCTGCTGTATGGGAAGATGCTGTGCAGCTGTACTTCAGCAGCTCTTTTGGCCTGAAGTTTGGAAAATGGTTTAGTCAGGTTGCACCACTTAAAACACTGATATGATTGAGTTTTTTGGGGAGCTAGAGAAGCGTAGGGATCATTTCGTATGGGTGAGACCTCAGTGTCAGTTTTTTGACAGAGAAGAGGCCCATCTATATATGCATCAAGTAATGACTGGCAATCAGAGACTGATTGGGAAACATGTGTAACAGCTGCCTAAATCTACCAATAAATGAGACACAAAAAGCTCCAGCAGGTGGAAAGGATGGTAAAGAAAAATATTTTCAAGAAACTATACTTGTGTCTGTAGTGTATAGGTAAAGTACTTAGAATTTTGTGGGGGATTTTGTAAGAGACTTGCCTTTACTCAAAGTAGCTTACCAAATTTTGCCTATGATTTAAGGCAAGGAAGGATAAATTTGGCCTATAAGAAGGATGAAAATATCCCACTAGTGTTTGCTGCTGAGAGAGGTGGTAGGTAAAGCACATCTGTCATTACAGCTGGAAAAACTGGGGCAAAGGCCCAAAGACTGACTGATCAGTCAATGGCAATGCCAGCAATAACGTGAGAATAATCCCCTCACCCCGCTCTTACCTGTCAGCCATTAGGTCGTGTTTTCTTTCCTTTAAACAGGACAGTTGGGCACATTACAAATGCTGAAAAGTTGTATCCTCTAGCTTCTCTGAATCAGAAGTTGGCAAATTACATGTTTTGTTTTAAAACAATATTTGTGGAGATTTTACTGTAGGGGGATTTATTTGTTAGTGAGCCACATCACTTTATTTTAACCAATCTTTGTATGAGTGTTTAGAAATTATTGGCTTGTTATAGCTCTAATTATAGTTTTGCTGTGATCAACCAATGAAAAAAATACAGACAGCAACTTTAAAAGGATCAGGGTGGGGTGGTGATGGTAGGGAGAGATTTTGGCTTTCTTTTAATTTTTTGTTAGCTAGCTTAAACTTGTCCAATTCTACTCACTGCATGCTTGGCACAAAGTAAACTTTCTCTTTATATCCAAGTAACACACTTCATCTTCAAAAATCTACTGACTGAACTGAGATTAAAGTATATGCTTTCTTGTGGTTGAGGATTGTTGGCCAAGCTACAGGAGAGCAGGGTTGATATCTTGATTTGTACATATCTGGTAAGACAAGTCTTTGTTCTTTGATTCATTACAAGAAACACTTGTAGAGTAAATACATCTGTTCCAGATTGACAGCTTTGCCTTGAACCACACATGGGAAGATGCAGGGAGGGCTGGACTACCTGAAGGGATGAAGGGTTAGGATGAGATGTGAAAGCAGCAAAGCTTCAAAGCAACTAGAGATGGGAACTCTGCTCGGGATGTGGTTACGGATCTAGAGTCCGTGTCTCCCATCCTCCAGACCCCCGTGTGCTTTTTAGTGTCCATGAGTGGCAGGAGCTTATTTTACGTCCCAATTGAGCTGTGATAACTGTAGGAAAATTACTAGCAAGAATACTTAACACTATTACTTGCAAAACTTTGAAGGCTTCTCTGTCAGTTACTGATTCACCCTGGTTTTTGGTTGTAATAGCTGGCCTGAGTATGGCATTATATAGCTGCCAGATGAGAGCAGATGGCTTAACATGTCGGAGCAGTGTTCAAGTCGATGATACATGTACAGTTTCAATCACGTAAGTTTGAAAGGTGTGTCAGGCAACATGTGGCTATTGACACTGCAACCAGTTTCATTCCTGAGTGATTTTACTGAATTTAAACTGTAGTTCTAACCTGATTCTTCCTGATATCTCTGCACTCTTGCTGGTTCCAGACAGCTTGTTTTGTCATGTTTTCATAGAAAATACAGTAACAATATTTCACATGATTTTCTGTACAAATAGTGTTAACTGACCTACATTTTGATTTAATTTACAATAAGGGTTAATAAAGTTCTATTGTAACTTCCTTTGGAGTTTGAATTCTTGTAGTAGTTGTGACGTTTGGTGTTTTAGGAGTTCCTAGTTATTAGATTTTTAGGGTTTTATAAGGATGTAATGTTCTGACATAGCAATAGCCAATGTGGCTATTTCTGTCTCGTATGGTCTTAATTAAAGAAATACCTGGACCGATACCCTAGTTTATGGGATAAAAATCCTGTCTGCCACAAACTGAGCTAATTTATTCTTATGTCTAATGGGTGTTTGATAACACTACATAATCATCTGTGCTTGTGTCTCTGCTACCTGGATACCTTGGTTAGCAGAACTGGGGGGTTGTTTTGTCCTGTTACTGACGTGCTCAGAACTAGAAATGCAATCACAGTATTTAACTTTCCGTCACGGACTAAGGCTTCTAAATCCTAAACAGGGAAGCTCCCTCTGACTCCTGGGTAGCTAGATGCATGGGGTAATAAAAACAGGAACCCAAGTAGGCAGCATTTTTCAGTTTTCAGGAGTTATCGAGACAGAGTCTTCACTCCAGCCTGGATCTGGGGGCAGAGACAACCGCAGCAAGGTTTTTCCTACTTCCCTTGAAGGCTTCCTCGCCTGGATGAGCAGGTGGTGTGTGACCTTCCCTCGCAGGCACTGGCAGCAGAGCCAGCTCTGGGCCTCGCTCTGTGCTCCTGCAGAATGCTGCCTCTGCCCACGCGAACGCGGTGCCGAGAGGCTGCGTGGGTCCGTCGTCCCAAAGCGTGGGAGCAACCCTGAAACACCTCCCAAATGTCGCTCACCTGTTTGTCCGGTTTTTCAGTGTCTTGTGTCAAAATACGATACTCTTAGGTACAATGAAATGCTTGTTTGCCTTTTCCATATTCAGTGATAACATCATCATTTGATTACAGAATATTTGTGAAATACGAATGATGGTAGTCTGTGGTAGAAAAGAAACTTTATTGGCTGTATCAGTACAAGAATTTTCTTAAATGTGTCATATACCTGTGGATAAAATGCTAAATAATATTACATTACTTGGTATTATAAATAGAATTAGATATACAGGTAATGAAAGCGTTCCCCAGTGAAGTTGACTTAATTTTATTATAAATTACTTACTAATCAGTTTTATATTTTTAGCTTTATGTCACTAGCATTTAATTGCTCAGCAGAGGGAGGAGGAAGAGTCAAGTCTCGTGAGCAGGAACAGAACTACTGCAGTATACCATTGCAAAATTCAATTTTCTTGCAGCAAGTCAGCAAGTAGTAGCTTTTTTTTTTTTTTTTTTTACTCCTCTTTGTAGAAATTTCTATAAAAATACCTGTGTGTATACCTGGTTCAACCTCCAGGATATAGGTCACGGGCAGATTTAGTTACTGTATGTGTTCAGGATAGCTGCATGACACAGCACTGTGTTTAGGTTCCTGAGGTAACTCTAGACCCAGAATTGATAAAAGAGCACCATGTCCGTGCATTCACTGAGCTTTTTAAACCCTCTGTGAGGCCAGTGTGGCCATGTTCTTTCCCCAGCTGCAGCTGCCGTTGGCACTTTACTTCCCTGGGTGTATGTAACACTGTTCAGCATTTTTTGGATTGGCCCTGGTTTATCACTGTTTATTGCTTTAAAGCCTTTGAGGTTAAAATTAAAGCTGAATTTTCTTCCTTTTTTTCTTTTTTTTTTTTTTTTTTTAAATTTTTCAGTTTGGACAGTTACTTTTTGAGGGTGGAGGGTGAGTCCCATTGCTTTACCAATAATAATATGAAAATTAATAGTTGAAATTCGCAACAATTTATTTGGAAGGGATTATGCTTTGGAGCTGTGGGTAGGGTTGTCAGGTAGGCACCTCGTGCTTTTCCAGTTGAAATCTACCTTATTTAAGGCAGACCCTGAACACTTGATAATAGCCATTTGTTTAGGTTTAATGGAGGTTTGTGGGTTGTAGAATTCAGGTTGAATTCCCAAGTAACAGGTGAGAGAATGAGAGGAAATGGCCTCAAGTTGCACCAGAGGAGGTTTAGATTGGATATTAGGAAAAAATTCTTCACTGAAAGAGTTGTCAGGCCCTGGAACAGGCTGCCCAGGGAAGTGGTGGAGTCACCATCCCTGGAGGTATTTAAAAGATGCTTAGGGACACGGTTTAGTGTAGTGGTGGACAGTGATAGGTTAACGGTTGGCCTCGATGGTCTTGAAGGTCTTTTCCAACTTAAATCTTTCTATGATTCTATGTGACCCCATGCCTTGCCTGAGGTGGAGGATTCGGGTGGGCGGAGGCGAGGGTGCAGTGGAAAGCACGGGGCAGCGGGGAGGACGGCGGGCAGCCGGCCCCAGCAGGTGCCGGAGCAGAGACACTGCCACTTCTAGAGGCGCATGGCTGAGATCCGGCGCCTGTCCTGCTGCGAGGTGGCGGCACGGTCCTTGGCAGCCAGCCGCTCCTTCTGCTGTTCCCAGCACCACTTGCTGTGCACTGGGCTTTGCCTGGGTTGCTGGCCCTGGCCATGGTCCCACACCGGTCCCCACCATTTCCTTGCTGGGCATCTTCTCAGAGACGTTCCCGGCCCCTGTCCCGAGCACGCCTCCCTCCAGAGAGGGATTCCCCAGCACTGCTGACAGCAACGTGCCCTGGAGCCGAAGGTCCCGATGTCTGAGCTGTAAGAGCCCAGGTCTGCTCTTCATGGGGCAGAGACAGATGAGGAGCTACAGGCTCATGTGGGTCTGCAGGGGTGGCAAACAGGATCTATGCAGAAGGTGGAGGTCTGGATCCTGCCTCCAGAAAAGAGGAAATTTCATCAGATTTCCTCCCTTGCAGCTGTTAATAAAATGGAGCTGTGGGAGGAGGACAGGAAAGCGAGTCTACAATGGACTATTTCTGAAATACTTTGCTTTTTATTTGTAAAAGTAGTCTGCTTTTTTTTATTTCCCTCTGTTGAAAGTGCCTTTTTCTAGATCTTTCATGCATTAGAAGCACTGTGCAGCGGCTGACAGGTTTCCTGCAGATTTTTCTTGATTTGCTTACTGGGAAAGCGGATGTGCGGTAGAAGCTGCTAAATAGATCAGCTGAAGTGCTACCCTTGTTTTGACAGTGTGGTTTTAGCTCTGCAACAGCCTTGTCCTGGGCCAGGAAGCTGGCTTTTCAAAGGGATTTGGATTATTGGCTTGATATGGTCTCACCATATTTTTTCAGTCCTCTCTTAATAGTGTTTCAAGTATTTCATTACCTTTAATACTGACTCTGGCTTTTCCTTTGAGATAACAGATTGTTTAGACAACCGTGAAATAAAGGAAGTATTTAATTACTTTGCCACTTTTCAAACCCTAGTATGTGCTATGTATTCACTAATGCATACGTTTTTGTGTTATTCTGGAAGAGGAAACTAGGGGTGAAATGTATGCTTATCTCCAGCTAACACAAGCCAAGATATCCTACACTTTTAAAAGCTTGTAGGAGCTATTCCAAACTAACCACATTAACGGCTGCTGATGAACGGTTTCAAAAGGAGATTAAAGCCCAGTGATTCAACACCCAAGCGGCACATACTGCTCCAAAACCTACTCCCCAGCACGCTGCTCCCCACTGAGCTCTAAACCAGTTGGGTTCAAACACATGACAAAGAAGCAGCAGGTACCGCCTTGGGGAATTAACACAAGGTTTTATTTCCAGCGTACTCACTCTGTTTCTACTGTACTCCTCTCCGCAGGCCGCGCCGCTGGAAGCAGGCACAGCCACCAGCCCGCAGGTGGAGGCCAACCCTGGCAGCGCGGGACCTGCGAGCCCAGCATGCCCGTCCCCAGGTGGGTTGTTCTCTGCCCGCACCGGGCCTTGGCCACCGCCCAGCTGGGGCTTGGGCCCACCCTGCAGCAGGACTTGTGCCCACCCTGCAGCAGGAGTCCGATAAGTGCACTTGCAGCGGCACCAAGAGGGTTTATTAGAAAATGCAGAAGATGTTGGAAATGTCAACACAAGAAAGACATTTTTTATAGTAAGAACCATCATTCACTGCAACGACCTCCTCAGGGACATGGTAGAGTCCCTGTAGCTGGAGGTTTTCCTGAGCACGGTGCTGGACAATCTCCTCTAGGCTCCCTTTCCCACAAAAGGTGGGACCAGGTGATCTTTGAGGTCCCTTCCAGCCCAGGCTGTTCTGTTGTGTTGAGATGACATACCTGATGGCACATTGCTTGGGGTGCGAGTTGTCCGCTTTGCTGTTTGTGGGTGTGAAAAGCTGGTGCCACAGCGTGCTGTAACCAGAAAGCAACCAGGGCAGAAGCTGTCAGCCAGTAATAGCTTCTGTTGCACCCTTTCCCCCACCAAGACATTAAGAAGTGGGGAAGGAGAATAAGAAGGGGCACTTCAGTCCTTGTGGGGGCTTTAAATGGACAGTATTGTGTACACTCCTGATTTTCTGCTTTAAAGCCTTTATACATGATTCCTAATCGGGGAAAGGAATTTGCTGGTAAGATTTGAAGCTATTTTCCTCAAGAAGGTGCTTCTGAAACATTACCTTTGAGTGGGCATTTTACGTACTGCCTGCTATCATACTAAGTTCATGGTCTTTTCTTGTTGTTCATTTTTTTAAAATGGGTCTATCAAAGTTCAGCTTGGTATGGATAAGTAAAAAGTGCTATTTGACATAGATATTTAAATAAGATCTCTGGCTGTAATTGGTATATAAGCATAATGCTCCTATTTGTTGAGGATAAATGTGACTTAAACAATTGAGCTTTGCCCTCAACCATTCCCCCAGGATTAGAAGCATATCCAGCCCTTTCTTGATATGCTGCAAGACTGAAGCACATGGGTTGTTAGCAAGGGCACTTCAGCTGACTTAATTACATTGGCTGGTAGATGCCAAAGCAGAGAGGTTAACAATCTTGAATTGCACCTGGCAGGTGATGTAGAAGCTGCAGTCTTGTGAGGAACCAACAAAATTCTCCTCTTAAGAGTCATCAGTGGTGAGCTGGTGATACTTCAGGCTCCCCACCTGTGAGAAATGCTAAACATTAAGTATTGATAGCAAAGTTTAGTATTGGCTGGCAAGGAAAACTGAGATAGCATTGCAAAAATTAAAACGGTAAAGGAACATGTTTGTGGGGTTTTTTTTTCTTGTGTCTGCTTTGGAGGGATAGATGTGGTTCAAACTCTGTGAACTTCTTGGAGAATAAACAACCTCCTCTGCTGTTCCATACAAGCCAGATACTTCCATGCTGTGACCCCTATGCCTCTAATAGTGTGGGAACTGCTCCAAAGCGGCGTGCATCTGTCTGGCAGCAGGAGCAGCTCTTGTCTCAGCTTGTGTGCGGGTTCTTAGGGGAGCCTTGGGGTGCAAGGCTCTTTCTTAGCTCACTCTCCTAGCCTGTCAACACGGTACATTTGGAAGCTGCTGCTGCTGCCGTGGTTGGAGAGGAAACAGGATTTGAAGCTGAGATTCTGCTTTAGGAGGTTAGAGAGATCTCTGGGTGCCTGTGCACTGCCTGGGGTGCTGGAAACTGCTTTGCTCCCAGTGGTGGTACCAGCTGACAGTAGTTTAGCTGTCACAGTCCTCAGCTGTAGACCTGTGCACTCCTGGTCCCTTCTCCCATAAACCAGCATCAGCTGTAGTTTTTTAAGAACTGAATGACAGCTAGGTTATTCCAGTCCAAGGCTTCCTGTTAGCACACTTTGTTTGCTATCTGATGCTTGACTGACATGGTTCAGTGGGAACAGGCAAGCTGGAATATCCTCCGGTGCTGACAGGGAGACCAAGTTAATCATGGTATAGCTATTTGTCTGGGTAGCATATTAAGATAGGATTCATCACACGACTTCGGTAAAGAGATCTATACCTCAGCAGGTGTGTTGTATGTTACAGCTCATCTCAGCCAAAGAGGAATGTCTGAAATAGTTCAAGTGACCATTCCCCAAGAACTGCCTCTCTGTCTTCATTGACAGGGTGTCTCGTGATGCCCAAGTCAAGTGTAAGCAGCTACATTTTGTCAGGTGAATTAATCTGAGAGATTAATTTTGCCTGTATTGAAGAGAAAAGATTATTTTTTAAAACATCCAGTAAATAGGCTCACAGTATATCCAGTAAAAAATTGGATTGTAAGAAAGAGGTCTACATGTTATTTGAAAGAATGTCTTAACCTTGCCACATTCTCTCTTATGTGTGTGGAATAGGTTCAGATCAAAAGCAATTCAAATCAACTGCAGCTTGTGCCAGCCCTGTTGTGAAGAGATTAGAATTTCTTCCCAGTCCTGTCCCTTCAGAGGAAGCTGCTTCAAGTGAGAAAGATATGAAGAAACCTGAAATGGAGCAGCAGAAGGAAGCAGAGCTCCCTGCTACACCAGAGGTACATGCGGGCAAGAAAGAGAGGGAGTAAAAAACAAAACAAAAAAAGAAGAAAAATCTCACACAGAAATGTTTATTGTGCAAATCAGTATATTTGTCTATATAATGTCACTTTAGGATTTCATTCAAAAGAGTCTGCTAGGGAACGACCCTGGAGGATGGTTTCTGTGCCAAAGCCTATGGTGGATATCAGAGAGTTTCCCCTCCAAAGGAACTCCCCAGTGTCTGCTTGTAGCATTTAAATCTGTAAACTGGCTGGAGCAGAAATGAGAACTTAACCAGCAAACCCCAGTCCCACTGTGTGTTGGGAGGGCAGAGTACCCAGAAGGTGTAGACAGTGACGCTTACCCTCTTAGTCCTCTTGAAGTGCTGAACAAGTGCAGGTGGTGGCAGAGGTAACATACTGCTTTGTCAGGTAAGTTAGATGTTGCTCCTGGGTTAGGATCCCCTTTGGTGTGCAGGGCAGTGTGAATGTCAACAACAAACAGCTACCGGTTATTTCCAGGACTTCAGTACTGCAACTCCAGTTTGTAATTCTGGAGACAGAGGCTTCATCCTTTGATAACATTGATTCAGAAAATAAGTAGAAAGGGTTTAAGTTAACCTTTGTTTGAACCTGATGATACTTGAATGCTGTTTTCTGCTCCCAAATGTCTGAACAGGTGATGAAACCAAAAGCCCTGGAACAAGAGGGGAGTGTAGTATTACCATTTTTAAAGAAATTGCCTGAGACCAGCCAAGTTACTCTGCAGAATTCTGGTCTACAAGGTGAGCAAAAAGCATTTGGAGAACTCAACCAGACAGTAACTGAATATGTGTTCGTGGCATTCAGAGAGAAGTGCCTAATCAATCATCTGGAGGATTTTGGAGCTAAAATGGTCATTTTCTAGTTGCATCTGGCTGATAACTGGTAGTGTGGCTTCTGTGATGCAAAGGACTGTTTGCGCTGTTCCCCTTAAACTCAACAGCGGAATTGTGACACAAGCAGGACAGGGAGAGCCCTATCTTGCACTTACCTGGCATAGCAATAAAACCCGTATGTCAATGAGTATTGTATTTTATTATTACTGTTGCTCACAGATTGGTTTTATCTCACAATAAAAACTTCTGGAGATAGATTTTGCACTCAGCTGCTCATATGGAGCTCCTTTTCATAGATGACCAGTACACATATCTGGCCACATCCGTGAGTTTGACCTGTGCCCAGTTCTTGCAAAGCAGAACTTTTTTTTTTATTTTTTCATGACAAAGTTTTGCTTGAGATTGATAATGTTTAGTAGTTCGATTTTATATTGATTTCAGAGATGCATATATGTAGGTGTTGTGAAAGAAAGAGAGAAAAAAATCATCTGAAGTTTTCTTCACCCAGAGAACTTCCTGGGTTGTTAGTGATGTATAGGTAATATATGAGTGTTTCAAGATTGAAACTACTGCAGGTGATCTGCTGTGGAAAACAGGATTGTCTGAAAAGGAATATAAATCTCACTTGTTTTACGTGGGGAGGTGCTTTCCAAACAGACTTGGAGAACAGTATCATTTTATGTTAGGCCCCAGTCAATCCAAACATCAAGTAACAGATGTAGGTCTCTTGCCTGTTTTCTGAGGGATGCTGAGACACTTGACTGCTCTCTAGTGTTCACAACACGTAGAGCGCTGAAAGGATCACAAAATCCTTTAAAACCTGTGTCTGCAGTAGGAGTGAATGCGAGCACAAAGACTTGAAGGGGTGGCTGCCCTTGACTAGCGTTAGCACGCCAGAGCTCTCCTGTAAGGTTAGGTGCCATGTTACAAAACAGCATTTAAATACGGGCAGTCCGTGCGATCTGCGGGCCCGTTGTAAACTAGCTGCAATGGGCCAAAGCGGTTGTAGTCAAAATCCCTCTCGTGGCCGAGGTGGCTCGGGTCTGAGAGTCCATCGTCGCCTCTTGACCGCGCTGTGTTTCTTGTTTTGTCTCCGTGCCGTTGCCTGCAGAGCCGCCCCGCGGGGCCACGGTTCCGCTTAGGGTTCGCAACAACTGGCGGCGCTCACAGTTTTTCTCACAGTCAGGTAAACACAGCGCTAAGACCAGCTTCAGCCCTTCCACTGCCTCCAGTCGTAGGTGTCTTCGGACATGGGGCTGGGGTGAAAGCTGATGATCACGGGGACTTGTTCTACCTCTTGCTTTCGTAGAAAGTGTCTGTTCCTCCTGCACAGTTGACAAAGAGCTGATGGGCTGCACGTTGTTGTGATGTTCTGATTTCAGGCACCCAAATAAAATCACTTGCCTATGAATACCTTTTCCTTAATTTCTTTAAATTGGCCTAATCTTCAAAGACATTTGGATAGAAAATGGCAATGGTTCTCTTTGTAACTGTGACTCTTGAATAGTGTAGTCCCATCCTTTTAGCTTTGCTGTGCTTTTCCCTTCCTGGCACTGAATCACGAAGGGAAAAGTAGATCAAAGTAGGTAACACTCAGTGTCCAAACACTGCTAATGACTGTGGCCAGAAGTAGATGGCATTAGCTAGTGGTAGAGTAGAATGTGATGTTAGTTAATATTGTGCTCCTCTATACCCAGATAAAAAGTAGTTTTGTTGGTGATGGGTGTAATCTGTTTTTCTGGTTTATTTGCTTGCATTTCATCCTTGCATTTGGTTGTGGGAGCAAATAGGAAACTAACATGAAGCTTATTTATACAGATACAATGTAGCTTTCATTGCAGAGTAAGTACATTTTGCTATGTTAAATTTAATCTTTCCTTTTTCTGTTTTGTTTTGTTTTTTTTGTTTTTTAATAGCTGATTCTGATAATGGTGACAAATCAAATGTGAGTACCTTTTTTGCATTGTTGTTTGGTTTAGAGATATATGTTTAGCAAAAGTGAATTTTTTATGCAAACTATCTTGTAACATGCCCAAATCAGAATGAGATTTCTTTTTCCTCATGAAAATGAGAAAGAAAAAATACACCTGAATCAAGACATGGTGTGAATCTGTAATTTATGCATTCTCCTGTCATCTGGAGGGAATGGTAGATACACAGTACTCGGTTGCTGGAGCCACAAAAGCTTCACAATCTCAAAACAATATGTAACTCTAAATTATCCATTCTAGTTTAAATGCATAGAAATTAGAGGAGACCACAAGTCTACTGTCTCCTCAATGAAGGGAAAAAAAAAAAAAAAGGGAAAAAAAAAACAAAACAACAACACAAAAAAACACCATAAATGCTACTCTGAAGCACACGGTATTTCCTATTCTGTTTGTCACATAGAATTAGACGTAATCTCTTCCTATCAGATTCAAATACAACCTTAGTGGAAAAGAATATGACATCAAGTGTCTAAAATTGCCCTTGATTATAAGGATTTTAAACATGTAAATGTATCATGTAATGGGATCCTTAGTGAAGCCTGATTTTATTTCATTACGGATAAAATTTTAAAACAAGGCTATAGGCTTTTGTGCTGGCAGCCACATGAAATGAGAGAATCTTTTTTGCAGTCACAAATTGCTTTACATGTTGCACAGAAGTTTATAGAGAAACAAAATAGATGCTTCTGTATATTTGAGTACCTGCAGGTATCTCTGTTCAGTGCTGCTTAGAGCTTGCTTTCAGATCTTTTTCCTTTTTTTCCCTTGCAGTTGAAGTTTCCCAAGCCTTTCTTTGCAAACCAAATTATTATTTTATTATTTGGCTACCTGTGGGCAGTCCCAAGTGTCAGTGAAGCCAAGAATGTTATTTGCTAACTGAGAGAACTATTAACTAGTTCTCAATTTCCCATTTTAACATCATCGTCAGGGGCAGGCCAGGCAAAGTGCAGCTTTCTCTGGTAGCCTTGTGAAGTATAGTGTCAAAGTCTAATAGCTTGGTTTTCCTTCATGCAAGCGTTTCAATTTCTGGTCCTGGGATCCAGAAGAAGAGCGAAAGCGCCAGGAAAGGTGGCAGCATGAGCAAGAACGCTTGCTTCAGGTAGGGAAGAAACTACATGTCTTCCACCAAGGAAAAAAAAAGGACAAAAGTTGGGCATTTCATGTCATGTTTCCCACATCCTCTCTGGATGCTTGAGCAAATTCTGTGGCAGATGAGTGATAAAATGAGCATACATGCATGTTCTCTGTGGTTTGGGCATCCTTATGTCTCCCGTCTCCATCCATGGGAAGACCAAAAGGACTTAGTTCTGCGTTCCAGTGCGGAGTTAAACCAAATGTTGATCCTCAACTATATTTAAAATATCTTGAGCATAGGCTGCAAGACTCTTCATTTCTTGTAGCCTCTTTCTCAAGACTGACAAATTGCTGACTGTGACAGCTATGCAAGTCGTCTTTAAAATGATGGTCTTAATAGATTTTTCTACACTTCTGCTTTGTTCACAGGTTATTCTTGGAAAATGTCAAGCTAAATTTGGACACAAAGGGTTCGGGGTGGGGGGGATTTTGTGAGGGGGGAAACCCCCTCAAAACAATCACTGTTTTTGCCTAGTGGTAGAGTAAGCTAGAAAAGGTCTGGGTTTGTGTCCTAGTTTGGAGAAGTGCAGTGGCCCCAAGAACTTGAATTTCCCTGTCAGTCAGTAGTGTCTTCTGAAACTGTGATTAGGTTCGGTCGCAAAGAAATCATATCTTTCCTCCATGTAACAGAAGAGCAAACAACTGTCAAAAGATGGAGAATAATAAAATGGAGTCTTTTCATCTTTTGGGAATGACTTGTGTGTGTCTCTACCGGTTTCTTGAGATTATTTCTTTTTAGCTAAAATGGTTGTTTCCCCTTAAAATGGTGTAAAATTCTCATCATAATTTTTCTGGCATATGTGGTTGTTCTCTCAATACTAAATGCATCTCTTCTGGATTAGACGGATGTGGTTTATAATTTGAACAGAGGTTGGAATTAGTGTAAAAGGGATATGGAAGTCACTGTTTTTTCCCCATATTCAAACCATTTCTGGCAAACAATTTTAAATATCTCTTTAAGGTAATTTTTCATGCAAAACTGTGTGAAAACAATTCTCAAGAAATAATTCCATCAAGGAGGAAAATAAGCTACTTAGTTAATTATAAGCTTACCCTTCTCAAACCTTTACACACTATCCATTTGTCTTTTAAACTTGCACAGGTATTCATCGTTCATTAAATTGTACTGACATCTCTCTTAAATTAGTGCAAGAATCTGCAAAACCTGCTTGTTTATATGCTACTTATCTGAAGTTTTTAATGTAAAATCCATGCCTAAGTGTTTTGGGGTGTGTAATAGCTTTTTGGAACTTTTAATACTGTAAAATAAACAAGGAATTATTGAAAATTATTGAAATTTCATTTCTGGCCAAAGATTTTAAAACTTCCAACAAATTAGTATGTTAAAATTTCTTTGTGATTTGAAGGAGTTAAACATTAAGTGCTAGAAACAAGTGGGGAGAGGAGGAAAAGAAGCTTTTTTTGACACCCATGGATGTTTCATATTTTTATCTTACTATTTCATCCTATTTCTGATTAAACTGCTCTTAGCAGGTTCATTTTCAATGTGGAGATACTAAAGAATTTACTCCTAATAAAGAATGCTCTGAGTTTACCTGTATTTGTGTCCTCTTACAGGAGAAGTATCAGAAGGAGCAGGACAGGCTGAAAGAGGAATGGGAAAAGGCCCAGAGAGAAGTTGAAGAAGAGGAGCGTAGATACTACGAGGAGGTATAAGGCTCAAAGGAGGAGGATGTTTATTGACTTTTTTTTTTTTTTTTGTATTTAAATACACCCACTTACCTAACTAAAAAAATCCCATAGCTAGATTAATTAATGAAAAGCCTTCTCGAGGGTTCCTTCTCAGGACGATTGTTTCTCTTAAACACTACCGTGGGCACTGAGGAAAAATATTTAAATATTTAGACAGGTATCCTCAGAAACTCTGCATAGGTGGAGGTGTCTAATTGCTGTGCAAGCCAGGATGAGTCAGTATGGCTGTGCCTGGGCACGCTCAGACTTCCCGCTGGAGGCAGAGCCTTGTGTGTTTGGGCATATACTTGGTGCCTGGACTTGGTGGAACTCCAGAGGAAATTGTTGTCTGCCTTGGGCTTGATCATGTAGATATTTTGTAAACTGGCCTTGTTTTTTTAAAAAAAAAAATCACAGGAAATATTCAAAGCTTGCAGTTGTAGAATATTAACCGTATAGAAGATAGTGGTTTTCTTCTGTCATATGTGGGTCAGTATTGCAGGAAATTGGAAAATATTCATGTTTTCAGTTTGATTAGTTGTATGTTATGCAAATTAATTTCTTATCATCTGTGTGTGAGGACCATATTTGGGATCTGAACAAGAAAAAATTTTTTTTTCAACTTTCAGAATAAGTTTATCATGTATCATGTTTTTATATGAAATTTAATAGGCTGGTGTTGTGAGAAACAGTGGTGCCATCCCAAGTGGAATATTCTTTCCAGTTTTGGACATCCAGTCTCAAAGATAGTAGTGGTGAAAGGAAAGGCAGTGCAAAACCTTGAAGCAGATTAAAAATTCAGGTGTTACCATTATTCTTGGTACCACGGGTCCTTACCTAGCTGTCTAAATGTGACACATAGCCAAACTTTATGCTTCCACATTTTAAGCTCATAGTTGACATTCTGTATTTTTAACCTCCACTATCTCCCAATCCTCTTTTTTTAGGAACGTAAGATAATTGAGGATACTGTAGTTCCATTCATTGTTTCTTCAAACTCTGCTGAGCTCCTTTCCTCTTCTTCCTCAACTACTGAAGGAAATAAGACAGCGGTGAGTTTCTCGTGGAGTAGTAAGGCAGTAAAGACTAAGCCATCTTCAGTGCAAAGTTTCATTCTTTACTAAAGGCTAACAAAGTCAGGGAACAGTAAGAGTATTCCCTGGATCCCTTCCATAATTGGTGATACCTCAGAGTGCTGTAACTTGTATATTTTTACAACTGAAGACCCATACTCCCAAGCAAACTGCTACCATCCCATTTTGGACTAGGGCAGAGGGGGGTACTTCATCTCTTTGCAGCTGCTTCTTTAACTGGCGCTGTTAAAAAAAGAATCACCGGTTTCTGTTTGTTTTAACTACCTTCTCAAAGTCAACAAAATCTGAAGTGATTTCCATGCATCCAAAATGTTGAGTGTCAAAATCAGTGCTTTAAGCATATCTGAGAGGACACTGAATCCTGCCTGCCCACTTTTCCTCCTTTTCTCTCCCACTATCCATCCTAGAAAGCAGCAAAACAAACAGAGGAATGTTCATTCTCTGATTTTTTTTTCACTTACGTGGCACAAAATGTTTAACTTGATGCATCTAGCATCTAATTAAGTAAGTGTTCACCAGAGATCAGAGAATGACATCTCAGGGAGATCAGTAGAATAAATGTGGGATTCCCAGATGTAATTTTTTCCTGCCTATGGCACCCTCATTCAAGAAGTCATCTGCCTTTTTCCATTCAAATCCAGGATTAGGAGTACTGTATCACCTGATTCTCCTCTCACCTTTCCTGCCCCCTCTTGCCACTCATCCCTGTGCAGGGGCATCAGCCATCACCCATTTTCCACATGGCTGTGTAGCAGTAACTTCCTGGGTGGAGCTGCCTGCACCCAGAACTGAAGGATCTCATGCCATGGCTCCACCAGTCAGGTATGACCCACTCCAGTACCATTTTGGAAGTAGCACTGGTGTTGCCATTTGAGAATGCCCAGAGTATGTCAGTAATGCTCTGGCCCTAGGCAGAGACAACAAGTTGAGGTCCCTGACAAAGTCCTGCCAAAGCCAGTGGGAGACTGTCTAGGCTCTCAAAGTTATTCCATGATTTCTGCCAAAAATATGTAGTGGGAAGTTTTGTTTTGTCATCCTGAACACCATCTCATAATTGGTCAGTCCTGCTCTTTTGTGTTTCATGCTCAATTTAATACAATTAGTTGATTGATGTAGCTGAAGTCTCTGTTAAATCCAAAGTTAGCCTTACCAAGGTCAAATGGTTCCACTGTGAGACGTTCTTTATGACAATAAGGTGTGTCAACATGATATATCTGGGGGCAGCATGTGCTTTTCTCATGCATATGGTGGTGCCGAATTCAAGGGAAGCTCCTTGTACCCTCCCCTGCTGTTTTCTAGAACACAGCTGATTCAAACAACTCTCCAGAGGAAGGCAAACAAAAAGAAGTTACAAGGCAGAAAAAGGTGCTCTGGGAGCAGGACAGTGTGCCATCTCTGAAGAGCAAGGAAAACGAACTCTGGCAAGAAAAGAGGAGGTATGGATCAAGCCTAAGTGTTTCATAGCCCTGTGGAGCTTTGTGTTCTGTAGACTTCTGAGATGCTACATCTGCCTGTGATTGAGGCTGGAGCATCAGCATCTGGTGGCCTGGTGATAGGTGCAATATATCCCGATCAATATTCACTTGCCGCAGGCTTATGCGTATATGGCAATGTGCAGTGCTAGTTTCACAATTGAGAAGGCTTGTCTTTTCAGCACATGGCTTTGCTGAAACTCGGTCACGTCAACCAGACTGGAGCTTAGATAGCTCAGTGTGGTGGGTTGACCCTGGCTGGACGCCGGGTGCCCACCGAAGCCGCTCTGTCTGCCCTCCTCAGCTGGACAGGGGAGAGAAAATATAACAAAAGGCTCGTGGGTTGAGATAAGGGCAGGCAGAGATTGCTTACCAATTACCGTCATAGGCAAAACTCAACTTGGGGAAATTAATTTATTGCAAATCACATCAGAGCAGGATAATGAGAAATTGAAACTAAATCTTAAAATACTTTCCCCCCCACCCCCGCCTTCTTCCTGGGGTTAACTTTACTCCCGAGCTCTCTCCCACCTCCCTCTGAGCAGCGCAGGGAGACAGGCAGTCAGGTCATCTCTGCTGCTCCTTCCTCTTCAGGAGGAGGGCTCCTCACACTCT
>KL290708.1:273-15203 GCA_000699545.1 Podiceps cristatus
AGCTGATGGAAGGAGGGTGTAGCTGGTCCTGGCTCTCCTCGGCAGAGTTTGTGCTCTACCGACAACCCTCTTTGGGTCATAACAGGTGAATGGGTAAATTACTTTAATGGCTGTGCACATATATTGCAAACATCATCTAACTTTTTGAACATCACACAACCCCCGCTGTAAGGCTTCAAATAAGGAGAGGCTCATGTTAATTGTATGTAGCAACCAAATTCACCGCAGTGTGCATCATGACAGCAGTGCAAGTCTTAATATTTCCTTAAAAAGCAAGAAATTTACCATATATTCCCTGAGTAAGGATGGACAACCCCCCATATTTTTATCAAAATACTCATTATAATTGCATATATTAAATTATAACTTCAAGGAAAGTAAGGTTGAGGTAAGTCCAACCAAAACAAACCGTAAAAGAAATCTTGCATAGAGTGCAAAAGAACAGTTGAAGTATTTCTTTAAAATCAGCTTTTGTGTTCGTAACATGATAAAAGAACCTGTTGGAGGTAAAAACATTCTAAAAAATCAGCAGATTTTAAAATACTTTAACGGCAAGAAGGAAGACTCAGTGTGAATGTTGTTCCAGCTTTTTGAAATCCAAACATTATTCGTGAAAGAAAGCAAATAATTTATAATTTTAGAGAAGGAGTTTTACACTAAAGTAGTATTTTTAGCTGGACTCTGGCATTGTTATGTTAAATTATCAAGATCCTTAAATTATTGACAGTTTTTAAAAAATATTGTTCTATGTACTTTCATTTTTCATGAGTCGCGCTTTTGTCTTTTGTGCATGTAATTTTGAGTAGCTTTAAGGATTTGTAATTAGTACAGGGAGTAATGGTGATTTTTTTCTCCCTAGTGTGAAGTATATATTTATATTTCAAAAGAATGTTTTCAAAATTTGTTCTGTTTTACCCTAGTTTTCTCAAAGTATTTTTTCTCTGTAGTTGCCCAGTGTTTTATTTAAAGTAATCTAATAGAGCATGGAGTCAAGATTCTCACATTGTAAGAATATTAGACTTTAAACAATTTTCTTTATCACCATTTTGCAGTCAGTGTTCAAATGAATGAAATGGATATTTGATTCGATGTTAAATTAAAAAAATATATATTTTTTGAGTCTTTATAATGAATTTCCTTTCCCAAGTACCATGAAAAATAATTCAGATTTCAAGAGAGTCTTTCTGATCAGGAAAAAGAGTATGAAAAATATTATGCAAATACATGCATAAATATGAATCATCTTTAGTGCTTGCAGTTCCGATGCTTGTGATTTTAGCCATTGAGGGAAGAAATACAGCCAGTCTGTAATCTTGGCTGTCTTCATTATTTTAAATTCTGCTATGATAGTGATCCAACAAGAAAACCTACCTCTTCCTCTTTTTTGTCTCAATTACAAATAATTATTGTCATTATATATGATTCAATTTGTCCTTAAAGGGCTGTGTCTATCTTTCCTGCTAGTGTCACTCTGCTGTGGGAGGGAGAGGCCTTGGCCCGGGGGCCGGGCAGGGCTGCCTGGCACTCCGGATGCTGCGGAAGCACATGGTCTCCTTTTACAAAATCCTAAACCTTCCTATTGCTGGAGCCAGAGGACACTTACTGGGCTGCTGGGAAGGGAGCTCAGGGCAGGCTGTGAGAAAAGTTGTTCCAGCTGTGTTACGGAATTGGTGGGGTCTGCAGCTGGCTTTCAGGTCAGCCTGTTAATGTCGGCATCAGCAAGTTTCAGTTGGCTTGCTTCCTGCCACGGGTAAGGATTCTGAAAGCTCAGCAGCCTCAGTCTTCATCCTTCTGCTGCTGGTTACTTGAATAGCAATGAGCTGTGTGAAATAGGAGGTGTATCTCGGCTCTCGCGGAAGACGAGCCCATGCGCTGCAGATCCGTAGTCCAGAGGTTCTCAGTTCCTGGAGGAAGGACTCACTGATGCTCCTGATGTAAACCTTACACTTCTGCAGGCGTGGAGTTGCATCACTTCCACGCCTAAAACAAATGCTCCTGACAGATAAAGTCCAGTGGACTTTGTATCCTGGAGCTTTTCATATCAAACTTTTCCATTTTTCATTTTCTTCCTCTTTGTCACAGCTTGAAGTGTTTTCTGTCATCAGGAGGAGGTGATCCCGCTGGGAACAGCTTCTTGTGAAAGTGTTAATCTGCTGACTGTGACTTCTCCGAGATGTTATTAAGCATCCATATGTCATTTACCTCATTCTTCTCAAAGCTCAATGCACAGCGTCTGACACACGCTGCAGTTCTGTAGTGAAAGCTGTTATTACAAAAATCTATTTCTGATTATTGTAAAATAGAAGTATCTTATGAATCTGCGTTAAATGATTTGAAATATTGCAAGTCGCATGTATGTCATCTGGGTTTCCTGCATTCCAGAGTCACCTTGGTCAAGAATAGCCTGTGACCTGCCTAGATATGTAGGCATTATTTTAATGTGTATAAAACCCGCAGATATTAGTGTTGTGTTACCTGGGTGTATATGTATAGTGATAAAGTTGCCTCATCTATGCCTTGAGTTTAGGCTTATGTTATTTACCATATTGTTACAAACATAAACAGCTAACATTGACTTGATGTATCATCTTGGATTAACTTTCATGCCCTTCTTAGGGTGCAAGCCTGTGTGATTCTTAAAGCTCTTGTGAAAGCTCTTGAGAGCTTTCTGTTAATGCTCTTGTGAAAGCAGACTGACCGTGGCTCCCAATGTCTTCAAAAGCTACTAAACCAGTAATATGCATTTAAAACTGACATGGCTACCTTGCTTTCTTTCAATTGTTCCCTCTCCAGAATTCAGCACCTGGAAAAACTGCCATGGAAATGTCCCTTTTCTACTAGGACCCCTTGTCTCCTTTTAGCAAAGGATGTCCCATCACTTACTCATGCTCTTGATAAGAAAAGTCCTTTAGGTTGTGACCAATTAATTGCCCCAAGAGAGTCACTATAAAGCAGGTAGAAGATGCTCCACAGCCCAGCTTTGCAAGGTGTGTTGTAGTTAGTTTAATAAACTGCCTCTGCTTAGCTTGTCCCAGGCCATGCAGAGGAGATGGTAGTCCATCTCGGGCTTAGGCTTGCTTTTAAAATGCAGTTCATAAGTCTTTACACATCCTCAATAGAAGCTCTGGCCTTATTCCCCATAAATAAGGGTCATCATTCAGATTATATCTGTGGTCTAGAGCAATTCTTTATTGCCCTTTCCTCCCTTGGCACATTGCTTTGAGTTACTTGATATTCTGCTATCTATGGGCATTACAAAGAATGCCTTATGATCTCTTCTGAGTCTTATTTCAGTGGCCTTGAAAACCAGACCTTGTCCCCAGGAATATTTGAAGTTTTTTAGTCTGTGTTTAAAAACAAAAAAGCTTAGCTATAACATCATCTCTGAAATGCGTTATTCAATGTGAGATGAAGTAGAGGGAAGGTCTGCAACAACAGAGAATTGAAAGGAGAAATTAGCCCTGATTCCCCTTGACGGCCCAACTCACACTCTGGTAACGGTCTTAAATTAGTCACTAAATAGTAGCATGAGGCAGGGGCTATAAACAACTACAGAAACACTTCCAGCACTTTACGTATGAAATCAGCCTTCCTTTCTGCATTCCTGGCTCCCGGACTGTGGTACCCCAGGGACAGTGTATCAGGAGGGAGGAGAGAAGTTATAGAAAGCTTTGATATAACTTAAACATACAAAGTAATAATTACTTCGTTTTACTTGTATGTGAAAATGATTTACTAGCATATCTTCAATAAAAAACTGTCTTGCCTTTAGTGAACACACTCATCTGTGCTTGCAAACATAATGCTATTTGCCTCATAAGTTCACAATGGAAAGAGAACCTGTTACAAATTCAGTCAATGATCCAACAGGAAATTAAACCTTTTAAAAATGGATGAACCAATGGACCAGGAGTAATGGAAGAAAATGCATAAAATGGGAAGAGTGAGTCATTAACTTGATTTAAATATGATTTTTTCTTTTTTTGGCAGTAAGGCACCAAGGTCTGATATGATTTCCCTTTTCAAAAATGCAGCAAGATGAAAACTTCCAGAATCAGAACTAAACACTGAAGAGATATATATATTTTTTTTTAGTTAGAAAAAAGAACAATGTCATACTGGGCAGGAGAAAAATACCAGAAAACATGTATTTGTGAATCTGTTTAAAGTCACCCTTTTCTATGACTTTTGAGGAGAAAAGGGCTTGCTCTTGTTTTATAATATGTAATTATATGAAAGGATAGAAAGATCCTTTACTCTCAATCTGATGAGCTCAGAGTTAGCCAAAAATACATAGTACGGCATGATTCCCACTCGCAGACAATGCAACTGGCACCTGATTGACAGAACCTCACTGTCATCTTGATTTCGGGACGGTGGTGCTCTTATTGCAAATGATATCACATTGTTGAAAGAAAAAAAAGAAAAGTAATTGCTATTTGTAGACAAGATGTCAGGTCTTTAATGTGAAGACACACAGCCCTCTGGGGTAGAACTCTACTTTGTAGGTATATGAATGCTTTCACAGAAATATATACAAAATTATTGGATGGAAATTGGTACAGCTGTGGCAGTTTTGAATCTCAAGGTAAGCTGTATTCCTCTTTGCATGCTGACTTCCGTGGCTGCTATAGCAAACTGAGTTTCACCAAAGTGACAAGTAAGTAAAGATTATATCAGAAAATATCAAAGGTGTCCTCTTGTTTTCCTTACCTTTACTTGCTAAGTGGTTCAAAAACGAATCAATAACAAAAATAAGGGTTTCCAGGTACCTAATCCCAGTCATATGTACAGATTATTGCTGGGACATTTGTTTCGTGGTCATGTATTAATCTCATCCACAAGTAGTTAACAAGTTGCTCATGAAATTAGCATCAAGCCATGACACTTTCAAAGGTGATACTTTGAGTGTGGTTTTTAGTTATTTTTTAGGTTTTACTTTTTGTATTTGTCTCCTCTGCACCCCATTTTCTCTGCTCATATGAATATCACCTTTATGAACTCTTCACCTCCTCGGTCAAAAGTCTGGCCTAATTGTTTTTATCAGGAGGGAGGAATGCAAGAAAGCAGCTAAACCATCCTCTGTCTGCTGTTGAGGGGAGGGGCCCTGTTCCCTGGAGCAGGAAAGCAGAAATATTTCCTTCCAGCCCAGGATCTAAAAGACTGGCTGATGGGGATGAAAATGGTAAAAAAGGACAAGTTGCTGAGCTGTGGTGGTTAGTGGAAGTGCAGTTAGCAGGAGAAAAGTTATTATTGTATATGTTCTACATGTATGTTTTGAGATGTTCTTTTTGGCACTTAGATGATATATTGCGGAAAACATGTTTGTATTAGTGTAGCATTTATTTTTTCACATGTGCACAAGCTAGTAAGAACATGGTTAGAATAATAACAGAAAACTGTCCTCTAGAGGGAGACTTTTTAGCCACCACTAATGCTGACAAATTCACTGATAAAGAGCAATAACAGTAGCATTGTTGTAGCATGGAGGCAATAGGGAATCTCTTAGTTGCCTCAAAGTTTAATCCCCAGGTCGTGTCCTGCTCAGGAGCTTTTGCATCATGGTGCCATATCATGGAGCCATCCAGATGACCAGGTCTGTTTGGAGTTCATGGTATTGCCAATAGAATTACCCTGTAAATGAGGTACAGCGATGAATTTTCAAAGCAATAAACAGAGGGATGCAGACAAATCCTATTAACAAATAACAGGATTTGTGCTTGCGCTGTACCTCCTACTCACCACCTTGGAAATTTACCCCATGTTGTCTGAACTGTTGTTCTGCATAAAATCAAGTAAATTATAGTCCATTTAAAAATAAGCTAAAAACCCCCATCGGATTTCACTGAAGTGTGAATAATGATTCAACAGTCATCAGCTGTGGTTGCCATAAGAAACAAGATTTCATAAATCTATAAAGTGTAGAAAAGACAGAAATGCCACAAGCAACATTAGTCTAGTAAAATGATAACCAAAATGGGATCTTATTTTCAGTGCTTTCTCTCTCTCTTTTTTTTTTTTTTTTTTTTTTTTGGCTCCTATGGTTTCTCAACAGAAGCAGCTGTCTGAATTTCAACTGTAAAACTAAACAGTTTTAAGAAGCCTGAAGGCTCAATCTGATTGACTATTATCCGCCCTTTGTTAATAGTCACAAATGATTTGTTTCTTTTGGAGAAAGCCAATAAGAAATACAAATAAAGGAATTGCATCTGAGTCATAAGTCACTTCATATCATGCTCTGCAGTTACACAGTCAAAAATAACATACATAAAACAAAATCTGCTCTGAATATTTGCAGTGTTCAATATTTTAAGAGTTCTAGCACATCATTTTGGGGAAGCTGTGTGTAAATTTCCTTGGACACAAAAAATGTTTAATAAAAAGAAATACAAAGTAGAGCAAGCAAGGATCTAGCACTGATCCTAAGATATGGCTTGCTCAATTCAAAATAAGAATTTGTTTTCTACACCTTAGTTCTTATTTCTATGATCAGTATAAATTACCACAGTGTAAGCAGGTCACTGGGTGATCCACGATTGAAGATGAAGTACTGTATGACACGTTGTCAGGAATACAAAAAAAGGTTGACAAACATTGGGAGTCATAAACTTTGAAACAGGGTATAAGTTGTCAGAAAGGATGCAAAGCTGAGGGTGTTTCTCTGTAGTTTTTGACAGCTATAGATTTCGGGAAAACATTGTGCCTAGATCTGCATAATGGTAGGAGCGGAGTAGAGTGTAAGAGAGTAAGAGGAGGTGATGAACTGCTTGGAAGACTTTAGAAGCTTTTGGATAGGGAAAAAGTGTTTTTCCCGGAGTTAGAGGATAACCCATTGAGCTCTTTTCTACATTTGAGAGACACCTTTGTAGAGGAAGTGTGCTTTCGAAGCTATATTTTTATGTTTGAATACATCTGTGCTTCTTGATGTTTTCTATCCTTCTAATGACATTGGACATGCATTTGATGTAGGCTCCCAAGAATGCTTACTGATATAACTATCCAAGCTTTCACTTTTATAGTTAAAAAAGTGCTGTGACGAAGTTTCACCTTCTCTGCATGTACACATATAGCACTGTAATAAAGTTAAGACACTGCCTCAAACCCTTATAATTAGAGCTTCGGGTAAATAAATAGGGAGAGACTTCATCAAATGTAGTAACAAACAGAGTGAAGAAGTTAGGAATACATTTTTTCTCATCTGTTTTATTTAATTTCCATTACTTTCATGGTTTGCTTGTTTTTCTTGCATAGTTACATGTTTATGCACACAGACCCAGGTCTGGGTAAGGCATACAGACTTAGTCGCTGCGGTTACCTGTGTAAAATG
Organism: Podiceps cristatus; assembly: GCA_000699545.1. Taxonomy (NCBI): domain Eukaryota; kingdom Metazoa; phylum Chordata; class Aves; order Podicipediformes; family Podicipedidae; genus Podiceps; species Podiceps cristatus. The sequence goes on from KL290708.1 coordinate 7,601, forward strand.
GTGCATTTAGAAGTCAAGCATGATCTTGTGTGCATGCCTGTTTTGTAGTATACTTGGACTTTAATATTGCCTGAATATTATTTAAGTCTGAAATGCAATTTGTTAATGTTATGTGTATTCATGTAAAGCTCTTTCTGATTCAGATCCTGTGGAATGCATGCAATACTTTCAAATAATTTCTATATGCCTTAGCTACTGAAATGTCAACAAAAGGCTCTGTTCTGATGACACCTGCATGATAGTTTTTAGTAAGAGCCTGCTCAAAGCCTACTGAAATCAGAAAACTATCCTTGATTTCCAGAGCTGAGTCAAGTGTATTCAAATGTTTCATTTAGTTAGCTTATGTCTTCCCCCTTCAGTTTCCTTATATGCTTTTTGCCTTCCGCACCTGCCCCTCTTAATTCTTCAGCTCCTTTCCTCTTGAACCTTGTGTGACTTTAGAGTAAAAAATATTTAGGGATGAGATGTGCCCTCATCTGACTGCAATTTCCATAGAGTGTGCTTGGTAGAGCAAGATAAATAAGCGTAAAATGTTATATGGGCTTGATTTTTAATGGTATGCTTTTACAGACACCTGACGCGTACACCTGTCCTGGTTGTTTTGCAAGATAAATTACGTAATGAGGTCTACCAAGGAACTAATTTTTATTTGAAATGTGAACTTGGGAAGTTTTGGTAGGCTGATAATATTGAAAACCTTCTAGGCTTTCAGTTGTTAACGGGCTGACTGTTTTCTTTTTCTTGAGTGTCCAGTTGGAATAATGTGAATCTTCCTGCAGTAGTTTTCTGTGACTACTCGACAGCAAATCCTGATCCTACTCAGTAACTTGGAAAAACTAATTTATGGATAAGATGTTTGTCGAAAAATATAAACATTCATGAAGCTTAGCTTTTGTCTATGATTAGTTTAGATGAACAGACTTTCATTTTATAAGAAATAAATCCTTTTAAAGAATTAAACTCATGCTCTTTGAATCCCAAATTATTAATTCTACTACTTAAGGGAATAGAGCTTTCGTTAAGCTAGTATGAATGCCATAGATAAATTATTTACATTGCCTTTTGCATAATTGTATGGCCAGGTGAAATGCTTATATATATATTTCATTTATATAAAATGTGTATGAATCTATATATTGCATTTTAAAGGAAAAAACAAATGAGAGCTGCAGCAGTCTCTTGCACAGAATGAATTCTACTTTGCATTTTAGAAGTGCTGTAAATCATTGGAGCTATGTAGTCAGAGTTTATGATTTCCATCAAAGAGCACGAGGGACATATTTCACTGTGGTCTATCCATTATTCTGCACATACTTGAAAAGAGAAACTCAAACAAAGCTCTCATTAGGAAACATTGACATAAGACTAGCAGAGAATTCATTTACTTGTACATGGTGATACAGCGAAGAAGTCAGTGAGAGCCATATATTACACCGCCACAGCAGGTGGAGGGGTTGAAAAGGAGATGTGCACCTAAATACGTATTTTTTTGCACAGCTCTTCCAAGGTTTGTGTTTGTTCTTATTTCTGGCAGCTGAAAAGCAAATGAAAATGTATAGCTGAAGCGTCAGGGAGCAGGGAGGGCTGGCTGCTCCTTAGGACCGGGAGCTACAGGCTGAGCCCACGCAGTCCCACGGCAGGCAGGGCAGCGGTGGGGGCAAACCAAAGTCCTCATCCTTTGTGGGACCACAACGATGAGACAGATCAGCAGGGATTAGAGTCAGGGTCAGGCCCAGTGATGATAACCAGGGTCAGACACAGTCTAGTGATCACCAGGCAGGGCCACAGTGACAACGGGCAGGTCAAGCTGGGGGATGAGACCCCTGGGTTTGAGGTCTGGAACCACAAAGTCCATGGCCAGGCACACGTAGGTGCTTCTATGGTGTAGCTCAGGGCAAGGCTGAGGACCCAGACCTGAGCTGGAATGGGATGGTGAGGTCCTAGATGAGTCTGGTTAGGGCAATTAGGCCCTATTAGTGCCCTCAGGGCCCTGACATAAAGCAGAAGAAAATCTGATGAGAGACTCCTAGTTGTACAACAGCAGCAGCTTTTCTAGCAGTAGAAGCGATGGGTATTTCCAAGAGTGCATTACACAAGGCGGGAGGCGTGTCTTGCAAATGTTGTCTTGACGTGCTTCATGCTTCCCTGTCTGTCAGGGGTTAAGGTTAGGGCCGCTATTGTGGCTGAACCCCTGCTGAAGTAGCAGCACAGGGATCGCTTAAGGGTTCCCCAGAATAAACGGAGGACAGGTAAGAGAAATAGTGTCTCAGCTGTACTTGGTACTGGTTTGGTGTTATCTTGCTGAACATTTTTCTTTATCCTAGTTCTGCAGTTATCACACAAAATACATACAGCCTGAATCATATTTAAACTTTAATCTACACTAAATGAAATTAATCTTGTTCCTCTATTTCCACTGTCTCTTATTGCATGCTGTTATGACAATGTGATATGTTCATTTGGTTCCTTTATGGTACTGATCCTTATTTTAGATTTTTATTGGTATCATACGCTGTATGATACCTCCAGACATGGAGGTATTAATAACCAGAAACTTGAAGTTATGCATTTGTTATGGGAGAAGTACGGTGCCTCGGGAAACCTGCTCTGTAAGGCCCTGTGGAAATAAAAGCGCAACTTTGAGACAGACTTGCCAAAGCAGCATTGATTGAGCCAGTCTGCTTTACGTTAATGTGGAATGAGTTAGTTCTTCCCTGTATTGGAATGACGAGTGGATTGGGGAAGGGGTTAGGATAGAAAAAGATACAGCAAGAGGCCAAATTTGTCGTATTTTGTTGTTCAATCTGCAAATGACAGATGAGTTGTAATTCAGTTTTGATTGCTGCCATGATTCCAAATCTGCTTTAGAAATGGCTCTGAAAGCTTTTCCATCAAAGTATGTGTTGAAAGTAGTTTAAAGCTGTAGTGTGCACATACAAGGAACTCTAAAGGATTTTGTCTGGATCAGCTGCAGCTCTTTTGCTTTAGATCTGTTTTATATGAAAATTGTTTTCTGGGCATTTTTTTGCTCCCAGCCAAGTCATGGCTTTGTCTGTGGGTGAAATGATTAGCTCTGTGTCAGAGGTTACGGATAGCAGGATCTCGCCGGAGCTGCGGTGTACTGCTACTTGGCATATCGAAAGTGAACCGAGAGCATTAGTTGGCTTTAATTGTGTTCTCTGCAAGTAAGCGTACTGCTTATTTTAATTAGAAGATCAGTAGAAGCTGAACACGTTTCATATTATCTGAAATAGAGCAGATTTCAGGATCCTGGAAAATGTTCCTTTGCCTGGCATAAGCACCAGGAAATCATGGAGCCAAAAGCACAGGTTAGTGATACTGGTGACTTAAGACTTTTCTGGCCAAATTTGTCTCGATACAGGATTAGATAGTGGCTTTACTGCCAAGTCTGTGGGTGTCTTATTGTTATTAACAGGATTTATGCCATGGAAGATTCAACCACGAAGCTAACTAGGTGTACAAAGGAAAGGAAGAGGAGGTGTACTGGGGCCGTTGTGTGTCCGGCTGGTCTGCGCAGAGGACCTGGATGGAAAATGTGATGTGGATCCTGGTAGTATTCTTGGCAATGTGGTGTATAGGCCATTCTAGATACACATGCTCTGTGGCCTAGAGTCTTGAAATTAATCTATTCAATGCGATATGAATCTCAGTGCTGTCGCTGATGTAACTATTTTGGTGATAGAGAAATGCACAGTTCCTTGTCCTGTTTCCATTCCCCTTTATATATGAACACAAATATGAAGAAGCATTATTCTTTTAAACAAATGCAATAGAATTAGGAAACAAGATTTTACGTACTTTGAGAACACATTAGTGTTCAAATTGTCAGTTATTAACTAAGAATTAACAGGTACATTAAATGGGAACACTGATCTGCCTGTTTAACATCCTGATAGACCTTAGTGAGAGAAGCTGTTTTGACTGAACAAGTGTCGTCTCTCAAAACTCCTATGAACCAGTACACGAACGCGCCCTCGGTGCCCCTTAGTACACTGCTGGCTGGTTGCGGCTTTGACTGACGGCGGAGGCGGGGTAAGGGGTTGGAAGGGGAGAACGCGTTATGCTAAGAGGGATTTATGAATTTCAAATAACTGGTGTTTCGAACCAGTATTCAGTTCATCAGTGAGGAGCATAGCTTGTCACTTTCTTAAATGGATGAAAGGAAGTATTTGCATATTAATGTTAAAAAAGCACTTTATAAATGATTGAGAACTTTTCAAACAAACCTTAATGAGGACAAATAATAACATGGATATTTTCTAGGTAAATATAAACTGTTTTCCAGTCTGGTCCAGAAGGGACACATGCACCTTCGTAGCCTTGCATATGCTTTTTCTGCCAAGGGCCAGTTATATCAAAGAGTAATCTCAAAATCTAAGTTTGAATTGTGGAGTTAACTCTTGCCTCCGTTGACACTCTTTTGGTTCTGTATTCTCTGCCAGTGACAGCTGTCTTCAGACTTGCATGAACCTAGTCTTACATGGAAAGTGTTACAAGGCCAACGGAATGATTTCTGGAAATCGGTGGAGGGGCTAAACTGGGTGGGAATGAAATGCAGCACTCGTGCTTTATCAGCCTAGGATAATTGTGTACATCTGGCCTAGTAAATACTTCCATTTACATGAAATACAGTTGAATAGCTCTGCACCAGAACATCCTGAGCTTCAGTTTCATCTATGGTCAGGGTATAAAGTGACCTTTAGATTTTAGATTTTGAGCTGTTATGCACACATCTGCAAATAAAATCATAAGTAACTGCCTGGGTTTAAGAAGTTATTGACCAGTGGTTGAGGATGTTTGCAGCATTTAGATGATGAGGTTAGACTCCATAGTTTTCATTGGCAGGCAGGGAAGAGACGCGTGGCCCAAGTCAGCCTGGCAGTTGCCAGTGCTCCTTGAGCTTGTCTGGCTCCCTCTGCTTGCACCAGGCCCCCTCTGTGTTCCAGGTGTTGCCAGTGAGGCCCTGTCGTTGATTTTGTGTGCTTTTCCTAATAATCAGGAAATTGCATGTGGGCTGCTGGTACCTCGTTAGGTTCCCAGCCTGTGTGTTAAAGGTCCCTCAGGATTCAGCAGTTCTGTGGCGGGTGCGGGGAGCCCTGCCCAGGTTGCTGCTGTTTGCTGGGATGGATGTGGGAGGATCTGACTTGCTTGTAGAGGGAACAAGATGTGTCTCTCTTGCAGAGCCTGGGCATGAAGTCATGGTTGTGCAAGTGTGCTTGCCCGGGAACAAGCAAGGCGATACAAGTATATTTATTTTTTACTGAAGGTATTGGTCCCTGGGACATAAGGACTGTGTTGGATTAAAGTTTGGTGTTGAAAGAGTTTTGAATTTTAAACTGATCCCAAATTCCAGCCTTTTTTCTGGATCCTATAGTTTCTCTAGGGTTAGAGAAATGGTCTGTGTGAAAGCGGACTAAAGCTTAATGTTTGACCATAGAGCAGCATACTGAAAGCTGAGGGTTAGGAAATCTAAAGGAGTTAATATGCAACAGAAAGCAGACAGACATGTAAATATATGAATCTGTATGAATTAATGGTGAATTTAGGTACTTCAGATCACCACCTGCTTGTTGGCAGTCATGCAGAATGTGGTAACTACACTTTTGTGTTGAAGGGAGAGGAGGGGCTAATACTGAGATGTATTGCACTACTTGAATATTTGGAAAAACTGTTTTCTTAATGTTGGCCCAAAGTGAAGAAAGGGTGGGTATGGATGGAGGAGGACAGACGAGATAGGCTGCATGGTTACCAGAAGGGAGTCTGGAGAAGAGGGAGCAGGTTCTGAATGCCAGGTTCCTGCCTAATGGATATTAAAGTAGTTGGGAGTCTGAAGCACTCAGATACAATATTTAATATGTGAGTATTAACTGCACCTGTCATGCTGCATAGTGGAGTAGCACTATCATTATTTTATTACCTTTGATTAGTTGAAATTGTATCTCATAGCAAGAAAAAAAACACTATAAATGCATTTACCAGCAGCCGTATATATGCCCAGCACTGGCATCACAGGGAGATGCTGCATTAGAGAGACACCATTCATCACACTTCAGATTTGAGATGATATCCTCTTTTTAAATTAACGTCATCACCTTATGACAGCTGTGACCACTGGCTCGGTTATAGTTGATGAGCTTGTCACTGTTTCCAATATAAATTCTGTCTTTAATAGATTTATTTGTAAGTTACATCTACTTAGCTATAAAAATCTGCTCTGGGTTGGAACTTGGCGTATAGGGCTCTCCCTGGATGATTTTCTTCACAGTCCTTCTGTGCTTGATTGAAAACTTTTTGCCAAATCTAGTCAACCATAATAAACTTCTGGAAATAGTAATTAAGGATCCTGATGGCTGTGTGGCTGTGGTTTTAGCCAAATGGTTCCTTCTGTGGGGAGCAGGCATAATCTATTTATTGATGATGTGATGTTCTGTATCCAAAGGGTTCTTGAATAATATCCTGCCCTCAATGCTTCATTGAGCTCTCAGCCTCCCATATCAGCTCTGTGCCTTCTCCTAAGAATAGCAGAAATTTGAACAAGAAACTTTCCTATTGGATTAAACAAAAACGTAGTCCTGTTTGTTTATTTTTAATATTTAAAATCTTCAAATTTAATAAGGCTTCAAAAATAAGATGAAATGATTCACTATATCCAAAATAAAAAATATTGTGTTCTATTTTTCCCGTTTCTTGGGTGAAACTATACCTAGAAAAATCAGCCCATAACCATGCAGTTTTATTTCACTGAATATGTATTTTCGCTGAAATAGGATTTCTCTGGAAAAAAGAAGTTGCTGGTTTTAGTCTTGAGACGATAATCTATCACCTGTTTATAGAAAATTTGCCCAACAATGCTAAAAAAGAAATAACAGCTGGTAACAGCCACTCACTCAACACTTATTTATCAGCAAAAATTTAAATACGAACATCTGATGACCAGATGTCTCCATTTGTATTGCGTGATAAGACATTTTAGCAATCTTTGTATTTGGGGAACAGGCAATTCATCAGTTATTTTTTGCTAGTTTTCATCTCAGTGAATTAAAATTTCATAAAGCGCTCCCATGGCAGAGTACGTGGAACTGTAGAGAAAGGCTGTGTTTACATGCAGGCTTTTGGGGCCATGCTATACATACAGCCCCCGTAGAACATAGAAGTGTGGAACTACATTCTACATTCTGGTTAATGTAGAGCCCGAGGAACACTCGGTGTGATGCCCTTGAGACGGTTCCCGATTCAGCAGTTGGCAGACTCGTAGGATCTTGTGTCCACTTCTCCTTATGGTGCGGCAGAGAGAACCCAGTCTTCCGGCACGTGTAGGATGATAAACCAGCTTGCTGCCAGGATTTTCTGGATCCTCACAGGTCCAGCACCAGGTCGCCATTTCCCTGGCAGGAGCTCTCTTAGGACAGCACATCCCGTCAGTGGTTAGAAAGCTGAGGTGGTGCTGTACGTCCTTCCTTGTGTAAGGGACTTGCATTGCTCTTCCTGGCCGTAATCAAATCTTACGCAGTTTTATCATGTGGAAAGTTCACTGCATTAATTCCTACATATATTAACTACTTAAATATTATTAATATTTCAT
>KL290710.1:561-11373 GCA_000699545.1 Podiceps cristatus
TCCTTGGAGTCCCTTCCAACCCAGACCTTTCTATGATTCTATGATTCTATGATTCTATGATTCTATGATTCTATGGTAAACAAAAAATTTGCATTAATTACAGCTATGGAAGCTTTACACTAAATACAGACATAAGAAGGCCCAAAATCATAGGACCATCTTCATCTTACATGCTTTACAAGCCTTACTGCTCTTAGACATGATACAGTCTCCACTGAATGTAACTTGTTTTTAGAGAGGAGCTGTACTTTTCTCATCAATCTCATGGTGAATAACTGCATTGCTCTGAGTCTCTGCCATCTGGACCAGACCTACAGGATGATGAAGGACTAACCATGCTGCCTCTAAAAATTGAAATCGGGGGAGTAGGGTGATGATGAACCCCCAGGCTGTGCAATTCACGTTAGCTAGCCCGAGGAAATCCTCTGTTGCTATTCTGCCTCCTCTGTCCCAGCCTGTTGTACTCCACAGTGCGTCTGCCTGACTGATTTCCTGACTTGAGCAGCTTTCAGCATCCTTGCTGCTTCTGGGTTTCAGCAATGCTGATCTTCCAAATGCTGAAAGATGATGCAAGACCTCCCAGCCTGTCCTCAGTCTCCTTGGTGTTTGTTCACACCTGAGCGGGGAGAGCAGAGCAGCTAAAGATAGAGGAAGAAAGTCAGAGACCATCAAGAGACCTCTGCAGACCAGCTTGTGAAATAGCAAGAAGCGGTGCACAACTCTGAGGAAAGCACCTGAGTCGTTCACTGGCCAGGCACCCACGAAGCCATCATCCTCCCTTGGTGGACCGCTGACTTCTCCTCCTTGCTCGAGTCTTCCTTCTGCAGATGCTTCTCTTCACCCACCCCACTTTCCAGGGACGTCTGTCTGTGCTCGTCTCTCCTGCTCCTCTCTGTGTCTTCATGCAACCTCACCTACAAGCACAAATTCAAATTCCCTTTCCCTGTCCCCAGTGATTTACAGATCTGCTTCCCCGCACCATCTATCTCAGTAGAGGTCTGTCCCTCTGACACCACGCAAAAGACACCCTTCAGACACACCCCACCCCCCCCCATCCCCCAGCTGAAGCCCACCATGGCGGCAACAGAGCGGCTCAACTGACAGCCCTGGGATGTACTGCATGACCTCAGGAGCATGCTGCTTGTCTCACAGGCACCCCTAGGAGTCATCTTTCACTCAGGCTTCTTCTCATATTTTATATTTTTCTGGATACCATCTTTACGCTGTGGCCTTTTGTCTCCTTTCAGCTAAAATTCCTGTGCAGGCTTCTGGCATTTCGAATCGCAGCTACTCCCACCTCTTTTTCTTTCTGGCCTCGACAAACACTTTCTCATCCAACTTGTACCCAGCTTGAACATAGCTACGAGCATCCTTTCCTTGCGGGTGGCTTTGGCTCTGCTGCTGCTGCCCCTGCTCCCCTTACCCTGCTCTGCTACATGCAACAGAAGCCCCTTCCCTCTGCTCTCAAGGTCCCCCAGTGCATCACTCACTAACCAAATATGATTTCTGCCCTCAGCTAGCCCTTAATATGAGCCTCGCTTGCCTACTTGATAGATTTTCAGACAAACACCTTTGCCCGTTTACTCCCACCACTCCTCAGGCGTGAGACAGGCACACCACAAACACCCGCGCAGCCGCTCCCTTGTCTTCTGTCAAAATCATCATTAAAAGCCTCCGTGATGCTCTCAGAAAATCTTTACTGTGGACTGCCCCTGTGCCGAGCTCGTTTCTGATCTGCCAAACGCTGCTGTTCCATCATTTCCTTCTGCTTTCCCTTCTCTTTGCCTACTTTGTCATTTCCCATTGCTTCTGCTTCAGTGTTGAGCTCTCTAACACAGGGCCCATCTTTTTTCCTTAACCATGCAATACTCAATCCAGTGACGTCCTGGTCCTTGATTAAGATTCCTATGAACTACAGTGATATGAACAGTAAATCATTAGGTCTCATTCCCTGATGCTATACTGTCACTCTAGGAATTTGCTACAGCTCCTGGTAGTAATTTGTATTTAACTTTGCTTTAGCACTTCAGTTCTGGAGGTAGGAACTGTGTGATGTTAGTTACCTCTAATCATTGCTGCATTAAAAGTACTGGTAGATAACTCATAGAAATAAGTGCCATAATGCCTTGTCTCAGAATGAAAATACCGGTTTCCCTAGTGTTACATTTTTTAACCCATTTTGCTGAAATTTAATGTAGTTATTTAACTTTCATTTTCTTCCAGCAGCTAACCCCTCACCTAGTTCAAATGATTCATCCCCACTGCATTCACTGCCTAGGAATGTTGGCTTTCAACAAACTACAGCAAATAATGTAAAATAAACACGAGTGTGCTTTCATCTCACAACAATCTGGGTTAAGTACATATTTCACACACTGCACCACAGGATATGTTAAATTAAAATCAGAACCACCAGATTAAAAATCCAATGCCAATTCAAACTATTGCCGAGTTATTTCTGTATTCACTTATATGCAATAGTGGGCATGAGCAACAGCCATTGCTTTGTTAACCCTAAAATGCGCCATTTGACAACTTTTTTCTCCTTTAGTTGAGGGAAACCAAGAATTTTTATTTGAAACTACTCTTACAGAAATTACTCTTATATACTGTCGAGTATCCTGATCTCCCCGAACAAATCTGAGAGCCTACAGATAGTTGTGTCTCCACCTTCCTCTTATTTTAGTTCTCTACATTTTCAAAATTACTTTCAATCACACTCTGAAAAAGCAACCTGGAATGGCTTCCTTGAAATGGCAAATGCATTTTTAAATGTCTGCTGCTTCATGCTGCCAGAATCAAGCAGTCTGAGTCTTGCATGTATTCATTTTCTCGTCAAAAGATGTAGGGGAGCTACATTTGAACAAAATACTGTAAAAAAAAAAAAAAAAAAAGAGGTTGCAGAGATTGGGATCTGACAGGAAAATATCCATGTACTGGGCAAGACTCAGATTTAATGCACTCTTACTCTAGGTTTCCATAGTGTAATGTTTTATGAATCTAGCTTCTCATTCCAACAACACTAGGATAGGAACCGTGCTTGGTTGTTGATTTGTTTTGAAGATATGCAGAACAGGCATTAGATTTCCTTTAGACTTTAAATGCAAGACTAGAGATTCCCTAAAATTCAGAAAGGCTCTCTTTCAATGCCATGTTGCTATGTTTAGACTTCAGTGGAGTCTAAAAGCCAGAAATTAAATTCTGGGGCTAACAAGAGGAAAAGAGAATTATTGTAGTTCATCTGTTGTTTTTTTCTCCATATTATGGCTTGATTAGGCTATTGCTTTCCCTCTGCTGTTTCTGCCTGAAGAGATGAACAGGGACATTTTGGGGAGCTTTGCTAACACAGCCCTTTGAGAGCAAGACAGCTTTCTCCAAGTTGCTTGTAAGGATCTGCGCTTACATGGGGATGACTGAAGTGTCCTGGGGACAGAAAAAGAAACAGTTTCATTTTAATAGGTTAATGGTTCCTGGATCCTGAAGGATCTACCACTTGCCAAAACTTCTGCTTGCTTTTCTTTCAGCTTTCATGCTGCTGTAAAGCTAGACAACGTCTTTCCCTGACCAAGGAAAACCATTGACCTTTACTGGTGTTGACAAATACAGCAGAAGACAAATCCAGATACAAATATTTTCATCCATTGCCACAGAAACTCTTTGAGAGCCGCATAGCCCTGTCTGATCAGCTGAAATGTGAACGCAGTCCCTTGGCTGAGAACGGATGGAAAACCTTTCTCTCACTAACAAAGCAGCACTATGTACTCTTCCACCCGGCACAGGAGGAGAAACATCTCTATTCCCCCAGCCCTGCTTTGCTTCTCTTTTAGGTCAGGTTTTCTACAAGGAGGAAAGCGATGAAGCTTACTTTTAGGACTATAGGTTGGAGAAGGTGGTGATAAAAATTGCAGAGAAGCTGGTTTTAAAAGATATGCAGGTTAGGCATTTTATTCTGGCTGAGACTTTGAGAGACAGCTGAACGTTTGTATTCCCAGTATTAGAACAGCTTTTTTACAGCTCTACTGCTCTACTGCTGTAATTTAGGTTTAGAGCTCAATTCAAAACCCTCCTTCAAAATTTAAAAAACAAAATGATAAATGTCAGGATTTTCAAAATCAAGGGAAAATTTGGCCTAAGGGATTTCTCAGTTGGCTTCAACGATCTTTGGATCCAGTCCTTGGAGACAGAATTACTTCTAGAGCAAAACGTATTAACAAGGGAGAAGAGCACTGAATTTCATAGCCCCTGTAGAGCACAATTAGGTCTTACTACGTTCCTGTGGTGGTCTATACACTCAATTAGAATAGGTTTTCATCTTCTTTCAATGGTCAAAACCCTATTGTCTAATCTCCAGGTGTGTCTACATTACAGGTTAGGGGAGTGGTAGGGCAGGTGTGTGCTAGGAGATGGGGAGCAGAAGCAGGTACATTGTTGGGAGAGGAGAAGGCCGAGGGACACCCTAGTTCAAGTTTTGGTCAAAACACTTCTCTACCACTGATTGGTAAATCATCCTTAGTATTTCTAGAGGCCAGCCCACTACAGAGCTGCATGGAAATCTTCCATGGTAACTTCTTTCCCACCAGAAAAAAAAAAAAAATGCTAATTCATTGAAAACAAAGGGTTTTATCTAAGTGGGGCAAATTCAAAGAGAACTCATTTGGAAAAAAAGATTTTAGTGAAAGTCTTCCAAGAAGGTCCCCCTGAACTTTCTGGAAGCAAATGGTTCAGTTTTTCAGTCTGAAAGACAGTTTACGGGTGTTTGACTTTTATTTCATAGTACATGAAAAAAAAAAAAATTTCAAGGTGGAGTAAGAATGAGACATTGCATTTTTATCAAAATGAAACACTGAGAGAAGTTCAAAAAAGGGTTTTTTATGGTGGTTTTAGGGGGTTTAGTTTGGTCTCATAGGAAATTTGGGAGAAAAACTGAGTGCCTTTGTTCCATTCTGAGAAAGACTTTTTCAAACCTATTGCTTTCCCTATAGACCAAAAAAAAAAAAAAAAATCCATCTCTCACCCATCCCTAATACTCAGGAGCCTATATCTTTTGCAATGGCAGGGCTGGAGCTGTGCTGTGGGTGCTTGGTACATAGCCAAAGAAAAGCACTGTGCTGTCAGGGGAATAGAAACTGCAGCTCGTGGGTAGGAGTGGGTGAGCCTGAGAATTACCCATGCTCGTCTGAAAATTGGCAGCCTGGCTGGAAAGCATCCAGGATCTCCAAGTGCCCAGAGTTTACAGGCCAGCCCAGGAAACAGCCTGCTTAACAGCTCTGGGACACCCAGGAGGCCTTTTTTGGTTAAGTGAAAACCTTTACTCACACGCACGCGCCCCACCTTAAGCAGCAATCCAGTCATTCTCAAAGAATGTCTTAAAAATAATTAAATGACTCTACATCATGTTCCAGGAGATTAATTTTTTCTGCCTTGCATTTCTTAAAGCTATTAGCTTATAAGGTAGCATGTCAAAGTAATAAAAAGTCATACATGGCACTACTTGCTGCTTCCAACAAGGAGGAGTAGCCTGGTACCTTATTACCTCTTTTCTTTGCTAAGGAGAGGAAAGATGAAAACTGTGGCAGCCTTAGCTTAGGCCAGGGAGTGTCCCCTGGTCTTTTCAATACAAGTGCAGGATGGTACATTTGGGATCGCTTTGCCTTCTGTTAAGCCATGGTTGTCTTCCAAATGTGTTGAACATCAAAAGTTTGTCCTCCTCAGGTGGAATTTGGAGATTGCCTTCATTTCTCCAGTATTTGAAAAAACAACCAACCAACCAACCAACCAACCAAAACCAGATTAAAGTGAGGGAAGGCTCTAAGTAATGCCAGTGTGGTATCACCTGCTGGGCTTGGGGGGCTGTTTTGGTTTTCTTTTCATTTTTTTCACTTTCAAGAGACTTACATATCCATATTTTACGACTACCTGTGCTGAAGAAGAAAATGTGTCACCAGCACTAGGCAGAAAGAGCTGCTAGAAACAGTTTTTGGAATAATGCACTGCAAATAAATGCCTCAGCCTCACAGCAAGACAGAACGGAGAATAAGTGATGGAGCAGGTCCGCTGGCACTCACAGCGAGGTGCCTTCAAGGCAGGTTTGGCCTGCGCATGGGCAGCATTGCCATCCCTGCCCAGCCTGCCCAGCCCTCGGGCTCACCCTTGGCTGGGACACCCCTGCACCAGCCATGGTCGGGGCACCGAGTCCCGGGTCACAGCCTGGCTCCACCAACGGTGGCACGGGAGTTTGACGTGGCACTTCTCCACACTTAAAAACAGTGTTATGTGGTTCTTATTTTTTGTAATGCTTTTGAAATCAGATTAACTGTGATTCTTAGGTGAATCTCAACTTTCTTTTCATATTAGGATAACAAAAAATGTAGGTGCCATCGTCAGTCACTACTCTACATTGCAACCCCGTATCTCGTTCCAGTCCCTGGCACCCCAAACCACAGTAACACATGTGACTCTAATAACCTTTCCTAGGCAAGCTGCTGTACTCCTCAGGTAAAGAAAGGACGTAAGGAAGAATAAATATCTCAGGATAAATGAAAAAGCTTTTACAAATTTTTCTCTCTCTTCTCAAGTGTTTGATGAAAACATTATCGAGGAGGAAATAGGGACTAAAAGAGAAAATGAGAGTCTATGGGCTTTGTGTCAGACTCAGAATATGAAAAATGAGAAAGAGTCAAAAGAAAGGGAAGAAATAATATGAAAATGAATGAAAGAGAGGAAATGGCCAAGATATGAAAAGAAAGTGAGAGACAAAGTGGCTGAGAAAAGAGGGAGAAGAAATTCTGAAGGAAACATGTGAGCAGCTGTACATGTCTCTAGTGGAAAACAGTCATTATGGGGCACGTATAAGCAAATATGACATTAAAAATTACACAATAGCAGATAAGTAAAGGCTGTGGGTAGTCTGGATAGTTCTCCTCCAAATAAGGCAGCTGAAAGTCAGCGTTCCCTTATTGCAGCTATTGTGAAGCTAAAGTTCATTTGTACTGAAATGTTTCCTTACTTTGTATCATAGCCTGATAAGTGATTTGTTCCACTGGGAGAAAACCTTTTATCACCATGGCCCATGTGTGTTTTGTTGGCACAGTATCTGAAGTCCGATTATTCAATATACTTTTTCAGCTGGTGGGTATTTGTTTGAATTTTTAACAAAGGCGGGGTAAAACAGTGTTTTTGAAAAATTCTGGTTTGCACTTTCTCAGCTCTTCTTTTGCTACTTTTTTTCTCTGTCTACAGCCAAATCCACTCCCTGAAGCGCTGAGGCACTGAAGCCCTTAAATGAAGAATCCTTTGAGTGTTTGTAATATCCTACTCACCCACAGACATACTGCTTCTTCCAGGGGCCGTTCCCACGGCCGCTGTGCTGCTGGGCTCTGGACAGGCCGAGCAAAAAGAGTCCCTTCCCCTTTCATCGAGGGACCACTGCGCGCCATAGCTGCGGCAGTGTAACTGGTTCTCCCAGCGCTGGTGCCACCTCTGCTTTGTGATAGCTTTGACAACACTCTTGCACTTGCTAAATTCCTCCTCTCCTTGATTTCATAAACTGAACAGTAGCCAAAACCATAATCTGTGATCTTTCTACTTCGCAAGCATCTTCCAGCCGTACGGTTTAACGACCAGGTGTGCTATTACAAGTCAAACGACCTGTAAAATGGCACAGAACTTTTTTCCAAAATGTGCCATGTAAACAGCATGCTTTTTTCAAGATGGCTTTTTTTCCCCCCTCCTAACTCTATTTACACAGTAACTTTTATTTTCCTGGACTTTTTTTCTCTTCAGTTCTTGAATAACACAGGCTTTATATTAAAAAACCACGTTAGCTCTTTCCTTTGCCTGTGCAGACACGTGTGCCTCTGTGTAAAGGGAAGAGCATCACAGCTTTCCAGTATAAAACATCTCATGTTTTATGGTAATAGTACATTTGACCATATTGACCAATGGTCTTTGTAACTGAACAGTACATAGAAGTTAGGCAAAGGTTAGGCAATATGTAAACTTTATGCACCAAGAGAGGCTGGTAATAACTGCTATAAATCGCAGACTTGGTAAAAGCTGATGGTGAACTAAGCATTCCACGTTCAATAAAGAAACAATTTTCTTTGTTTGTACCCTCCAGCATCCCTCCCATTTAATGATGGCTGAAACAATCAAAGCCATCCCCAAGTCACTGACCACATGTCTTGAGGTGTGCCCCTAGTGATTTCCTTGGAGATAAGTTGCAGATCAAGACATTGGAGTGCTGCTTGGCTGCAGCTCTACTAAAAATCAGTCAGAGAGTGAAAGTAAGGAGAAAGCAATCATACAGCAAAAAAAGTGTGGCCCTGACCAAGACCCAAAACTTCTTTTGGCCAGAGAACTTACTGAAAAGTTCAACCATCATTTCCCAACAAGGAAATGAACTTGTTGTTTGTTCCCACTGGTTCAGGAAGAAAAACAACGCAGGGTAAATAAACAGGATTGCCCCAAATAAATATTTTCTGAGTGTCTCTGAGTATCAGAGTCAAACCAGCATCCTTCTGGAAACAAACCGGCAAGATCTTGAACGTTGTCTCTTCTGCTAGGATGAGGGAAATTCTGCATGCATCCACTGGAGAGCACGTGGACTTACAGGCACAGAACTGGGGAACTGGGAATTGCAGTGAAGACCTGACTCTCCTTCATTTGCAAAAACCCTCAGGTTTAGATAAGAAAATGTTAGTGAGAGAGTAGCATAAGGTCAGTCTCAGTTCTCAAGGTGACATGCCTTCCACCTTCTCTGAGCCTGTGTTGTTGCCCTGTTGAGCTGGCTGAAAAATGAAGGGAATTTTGCCATTTGACACTGTTTACATTTCAAACAAGAAGACTTTCAGATTTCCTACAAAGCAGAAATTTCATAACTCTGGCAGTTATGGAAAATACTTAGTGCAGTATTCTGATATTTCATATAAAATGTTGTTATATCTTAATGCGTGGGTTTTCATTTTTCAAATGATTAAAGGCCTGGCAGCAGTGGTACTAGTCAGAGACATGACCACGGGCCATTAGCAGTCCCTCTGAAACAGCTCACTTACGGGTACATATTTCAGTGTGTCTTACCGTGATCTTGGGATAGTGAGAAGCATCAGTAGGACGTTCTGCAGGTAGGCAGCGGGCACCACGGGGTGACGGCATGGCGCTGCTCCGTCCTTTGGAGCTCCTTTCGACTTGGAGGCACTGCGAAATCACTGTGCTGCTCAGCGAACAAGTTGCAACTCCAACTTGCACACAGGCGGAAAAGACATAGAAACACAGATTAGCTACAACTCCTGTATGAGGGTGGATTTTGGCACATCTTTGTATCTGCTCACTGCCCTCTTGCATAAAAATCCTTCTTTTCATCCAATTATTACATTTTACAGGTACGGAACTGGAAAAAGGTCTCTTAAATCACCATTCCTATCTGCCTCTTACCACAGGTGACTATATCTTATAAGGATCTTCAAAAACCTGCTGGAACTCCACCGTAAAAATGGTTTTTAAAACAACAGGGCTTAACACAAATATTGAAACACAAGGTCCTGATAACATTCTGACCACAAGCTTTGAAGTAACCTTTAAAAGTAGTACAAGAGGGTTATATTCTGCCACCAGATGACACGTTATTCGGCAATGACATTTGCCTTCTCGCTGAGTGTGGCACACTGTGATTAAGAAGTGTGTTGTTTATCTGCTGTTCACAATTGTTTGTAAAGATCTTAAATACCTGTGCCAGATCCCCAGCCACCCCTCCTATTCTCTGCTATGTTGTCGTTTAGCTTTAGGCTCACTTTAACATTCTTGAGCCAAATTTTAATGCATGGGACAGCATGGTACTTGTTCCAGCAACGTTCAGTGAATGCTGAGGTGGGATTTTATAAGCATCTCTGAAATCCCGTCTGCCCAAAAGTTTTATGAAACAGTCAAGTTTCAAGGCCAAGAGTTACCATCATGATCAGCTGCTCTAACCTCCTGCATAACATCTGCTGTACTTCATCCACTCAATCCCTTAACGCCCCTAAGGGAATTACAGTTCCCTCTTATATGAATGAACTCTCCTGAGCCAAGAAACTTCTGTTTAAAGTTAAAATATTCCATGAGTAAAAAAAAAAAAAAAAAATGCCCAGCCTTGCTTACATCACCTTTCAATATCAAATACCTTCTCTTTACATAACAACTAATAAACTATGAGAAATCCATCTGCTGACATCATAGGTAAGCTAAACAAATGGAGCTTCAACTCCATCTTTGTGAAGCATGTTTTTCCACATATCCAAGGTTTTTTGCACACCCTCCTTGAACTCTCTCTGGTCAATCACATTCATTTTGAAGAGGATGCCAGAGCATACACAGCACGCTGGAAAAGGTCTTGCGGAGTCTGGCTTGGTCCAGATATCCAGAAAATGGATGCCTATTGCTGAGACTATCCCAAGCTCCAAACCTCGTCTCTGGAAATCTGTAGCACAACTTCCCTGTGCTGCCCATGAGGAGCTGCTTTCAGGCCTGGGAAATGCGAACTGTTTCTTTGAACCTCCGTGAGGACTCCAGGTTAAAAGGCGAAGGTTACGGACCGAAGCTCTGGGGACAGGAACAAGGGAGAGAGCCTGCTTTTGAGGACATCTCTTTCTCACCAGTCCTGACACAGTTACCTGTTTAGGAGGTAGGTTTTTGTACGTACATTGTCACAGCATTAAGGAGCTGCAGTTCAGGGTCAGGACCCCACAGTGCTGGACGTTACAGATCCAAAACCTAAAGCTGTTCCTTGCCCTGTGAGCAACAATTTCTGTCTTTTTTTTTTTTTTTTTTTTTTTTTTT